>JAVKPL010013592.1:0-79414 GCA_032173675.1 Gastrolobium villosum | reverse complement strand
ACATAGCCCAAGAAATTTCCTCACCCTGAATAGCATAAGGGCGAGACACATTGTCCCACCACTCCTGGGCGTCTCCCTCCAGCATATACACAGAATACAATAGTTTCTGAGGGTCTTGGCATCTCATCACCTGGAAAATCTTATCCATTCCTCTCAGCCAAGTAGTAACCTCTTTCGGGTCCCTTGACCCCAGAAATGCGGGTGGCTTAGGCTTCCTAAAGGATATGAGCCTACGCTCATCATCGGCTTTATCAATAACCTATTAGCATATGGGTGTCCTAGAGACAATCTTTTGATTAAATAAAGGACACTAGATGTAGAACTTTGTTTGTCGCAAATAAATGAAAGCATTATTTATTCAGTTTCATATTGTGTCTCGATATTATTGTTAATATTATATGAACGAACTGGATAAACCCCTTGGAATAGAACATGTATCTCTTGAGTATCTGTGATGAGATCACGATCATGAGGATTCAAGGATATTGCATGTCTATTCCTAATTATATGTTCCTAGTCTAGAGACACTGAGTTTAGGGATCAGTGATCTCGAGTAAAGACTAGTACGACTTATCTACTTGTATATGGATACAAGGTAAAGACCTCATGAGCTGCAGATATGGAGATATCTTAGCTAAAGTCATAGGTGGACCTATAAGAGTATAGCTCGCACTGAACAGACCCAAAAAGAGACTCTGAGGAAATCTCACAGATAGTGTCATTAAAGTAATCTCTTTATGTTTGGGTATTTCTTTCCTTAGACCAGAAGTTATTACCTAGACTGTGTTCTTGAAGGCATGTTTTGATTGTATGCCTCGTCTGCCTGAAACATGGAGACTCATAGGTATACTGTTGGGCGTGTCCTTAAAGGGCACAGGGCTAGGGTAATAAGCTGGAGGAATTCGTCAAATCTCTGTGAGAGATTAGGTTATCTGTAAACCGGAGAAATCGGGATGACATTTAATGGGAAGATAACCGAGACGAAGGGAAATACATACGGTAACCAAATATGTGCAATAGGATGATCAAGTCATTAATCTGACTAGTTCTGGGGCAACAAAGCATTGCTAGTGCTCTGTGTTGTCATTAATTGGGTTGTGGGCTTGTTGGGCCCAAGCCCAGTTATGTCAGAAGCTAAGTTGGACCTAATGGGTCACACACTAACACCTTGTAATCATGATGGACTAGCTTTAAAGGTATTGGGCCTAATAATGGTTGTTAGCCCAAGAAGCTGTTTGGAAGCCCACCTAAATGGGTGGGTGGTGCATGGAGCTTAGTAATGGGCTTGGATAGTCCAAGCCATTACTAATTAATTTAATTAGTTAAATTAATAATCAAATATTTGAATTTCGAATTTTGAAATTTGAATTTTAAAATTTGAATTTGGAATTTAAATTTGGAAATTTGAATTTTGAATTTGAAATTTGAAATTTGAAATTTGAAATTTGAATTTTGAAATTTGAATTTGGAATTTGACTTTTGAAATTCGAATTTTGAATTTGAAATTTGAAATTTTGAATTTTGAATTTGAATGTTTGAACATTTGAATTCAAGTGTTTGAATTCGAATTTGAATTGGCTTTGAAAAGTTGTTTCATAACAAAAGGATAAGACAAGGTCTTATTGGTGCATATTCCTTGGATCAAGAAGCATCTTTGGAGCACTTCCTTGGGCTGTTTGGTGCGCAAGTTTAAGTGATAAGGATGTCATCTTATCACTTAAAACAAAGCTCCATTCAGATTTGGTGGTTGAGGGAATCAGTGGGTGAGTTGATTCAAATTTTGAATGCAACTACTCAATATATTTGGACCCCTTTTAGGGCTGAATTATGCGCATGAAAAGTATACTATATGATAGTTTATGAATTTAAGTTTAAATTATTTTGAACTTAATTTCATGTGGATAAGATTGGAGGTTGTTGGCAAAATTGGTTTTGCAACAGCTCCACCTTATCCTCCCTGTTCCATGCCCAAACTTCAAAGGTTTTTGAAAGTTGGTTTTCATTTTGAATGAATTAAAAATTCCCTCTTCCTCTCATCAAGGTGTGCGCATATATACAGCCTCCTCACCTTAGGGTTTTGTCAAGAAAACCTAGCCAACTCTCCTCCATCTATGCACCATTTTGTAGGGTAGTTCACTACACCTTTTCAAACAGAATACCTAGCCTCCACCTTCGCCACTTGTGCGCATAGCAAGCCTCACTGTGGTGTTCATCTGGTGGCTTTCAAGAAAGGGTTCTTGCATCATTGACAAACGGTGGTGTGGATCACCATTAGAGGGTTTGAACTCTTCAAGCCTGACATCTGATCTCCCTGACTGATTAGGCCAAAAACAAGGTAGCATCATGCTGTCTTAAAGCATGAACCTATGTGTGCATGTATGTTCCGCAGTAAAAAATTTTTTTTACACCTTACATGCATCAGCCTTCAAAGCCCAGTTTACTTTCATAACCTGCCCCGCAACCCCATTGGATTGAGCAACAGATGAAAGATCAGGAATATAGGTGGGGTCAGTGGTCTGATGACTAGCCTCACCAGTGTGGTGGCTAGCCCCACTCTTCCCTTGTTGAGGAGTAACAGACGGTGTCAGTGTAGGAGTCACCGTGGCCGTGTGTGGAGGTGAATCATCCCTCCGAGAACGATTTCTATCAGCCCTCATTTCTGCCATAAATGCTTGCATCATATCCTGATTGGTCTTCATCAGGTTTTCAGTCATATTTCTAATTGCCGCCGTTTCCGCCTGCAAAGCATTAAGGACTGCAGTGACCGGATCCGGTGCCAAAGGACCTGCACCACGTGCCCCACGGCGACCACGCGCCCTACTCATGATATCTGTACATGTAACACAAAGGAATGAGCTGATCAGACTCACACTGAGGAATCACATATACATTAATCATAAGTAGTTCACGGATAGCTTTGCAACACAGGATACAAACATACACAATCAGAGTTCCCACACAAAACTGCTCTGATACCATAAAATGTAACAGCCCGTTGTACACCGGTATTGCTAACATTAATTATGATATTAAGCGCAGTTAGAATCACAGTAATTGAGTTAATTAAATTACGGGTAAACTTTTTTTTTCTTTTAATACTTTCTTTTCTTTAAACATTAACCCTCTCCATAATCAATTAAAACAACACCGTAATTGTAAATGCAAGTTCGCGGAAGCACCCAACTTACTAATATCTCCAATCTTTCTTATTACTCAATTAATTTAAACTTATCATGTGACTCTCATATCTTACCATGTTACGGTTCTCTTCATTAGCTACGCGTGGTTTCAAACCGCGCACAATTCGGAGTTCTGTCGACTAAGTTATGCTATTTATTTCAATATAGAAAAACATTATTTTCAAATTTTACACTGTGGTAATTGATTACCAGTGGATGGTAATTGATTACCCAGAATTCCAAAATGAGGCAAAAGCTCCATTTCGGCTCCCCTGTTCTCAGGTAATCGATTACCAAGCATTGGTAATCTATTACTGAACTAGGTAATCGATTACTTGGTTCGCAGTGGCTCATTTTACGTCTCCTGTTGCATGGTAATCGATTACCAATGGAAGGTAATCGATTACTATGCAGCAAAAGTGACAGATGACAGCTTTTAAAGTACAAAAAGAGTGATGTAATCCATTCCTAACACCTTAATACTCAACATAGACCTTACACATATACTAATGTAGGCTCTAAGCCCTTCCATCATGCATTTTCATTATAGAATGCATCAATTACAAGAGTTCTTGAGATAATAGCCATTTTACACCATGAATGGTCTATTTACAACATAAGTTTTCCAATGCCTCAAATACAATATAGGTGGCTATGGACAAGTCCCATGCTCACTCAAAATATACACTTAAATCAAGGCATGAATGTAAAGCGATTACGAAGACTTAGAACATAACCATGAACACTACAAAAGCATGGAAATCACATCATGCAATATGTTCATGACCTAAGTCTCAAAACACTATATAACATGATATGTGCAATCAATAGACTCCTCCAAAATGGCATGCTAGCCCAATGCACCACATGCAACAGCCATCCACTAAGTGGGCTTCTTGCCCGAAGCTCCTCCCTGCTCATAATGCCCTGAAATGATGTCCCCAAACGTGGGGTGAGATATACAAATATATCTCAGTAAACCAAGGGTACTAGAGGCTTTCTCCACCCCATGGCTCACTCAATGTGCAACAATAACATTATGCAATATGCATGACATACAATATTACCAACAACTGGGGACAACCCAAGAACACCCACATTAGGATTACGTTCGAGGACCCCATCATATAACTCCCGGGAACCTTCCTGGTGCCTCTCCCATGGATGAGACGACCCCATGGCAAAACCCAACTGGAACTCCTCATGAGCCCTGTAACAGCCCGTGTTAACCCGGATTGTTAACATACTATCGTATTAAGCCACGCTTAATTAAAATGCGGAATAACTTTTTCTTTAATTCAATTATGACGTCATTAAACTTAACCAACTTGATTACTTAATCAATTTCATAAAATACTGCCTGTATGTAAATTGCAAGACAACTAACTGGAATACCTCATATATAAATATTACGTGAGTATCTAAAGCCACAGGACTACAACACGTAGCCTGAGTCAAAATCCTAATACTTTAATTACAACAGCAAATTAAAAGACAATAACAATCATGTGGCATGGACAAACCCCATGCTCACCAAATAAGGCAACAATGCCCAATAACAGTCTCAACATAACAACATAATCAAAGCGGAAAACATAACAGTCAATCCAGCACGTCAGCATATCATAATATCAGCTCAGCTCTGGCCTCCTGCCACCTGAGCCCTCAACATTACCTGATCCTGAAATAAGCGTCCCCAAACGTGGGGTGAGATCTCTAAACAAGAAATCTCAGTAAGACAAGGGGTCCTCAAGGATCTTCCACCCCAAGCTCACTTACATGTGTAATATAAGTTCAAAAACAGTATTTACAATATAAGTTCCAAAACTATGCGATGCAGCAATTAATCATGCCATGTGTGTTTATCAAATCTACTGGCCAGAGAAATGTAGGAATACGTCTATACCTACATGAGTACAAGGAACTCCGCTTGCACCTCACCCACAGCCTCACCATCTTGTATGTACTACATACTCAGGCTTACCGTATAGGTGGACACCACATGCATCTCATAAAAGCACATTGCATATAAATAGCTCAACAGCATTTCCAAAACATTAAAGCATGTAACACAGCATGCATAAACCCACCCCCATGGGACATGGTGGAACAACAAAATGGCTAAACCGAGGACACGAAAGCTTACCTTGCAAGCTAGCTATCCAAGCCAAGAGTCCAACCACTCACAAGTCCAAAAACAGCAGTATCACAATCTGATATGGACCAATAATACATCAATATTTATGCATCACAAGCATACAACTTAAAGACTACGCCTTTCCTTTACGTTTTACGTCTTAAGGCTTCCAACAAAGCCATAAGCCCTTAATCATATGATTCTGACTTAGTTCATTAATTACAGAAGTTAAACTTCCTTAATTTAGGGTCCACAAACCCCCAATAGCTTACTGTTCATACAGCACAGCTACTGTCTGCGCAAACCTAGGATATCCGGATATCAGAAGGGACATATCCGGATATGTCATATCCGGATATCACACTAGCCATATCCGGATATGCCATATCCGGATACCCAGATCCCATATCCGAATATGGATATCCGGATATCATATCCGGATATGCATATCCGGATACCATATCCGGATACTGATATCCGGATATCTGTTTGACAAATATCCGGATATCTCACGATAGAATGCAGTTTCTGCATTTCGTGAATATCCAACCCAAAGATTCAACTTTTAACACATGTACACGTTAAAGGATCCATTTTTAAGCATATACAAATTCACTTAGGTGTTGGTTACTTCATTTTAACCTTTTACATGCCAAGACACCACTTTTAAGCATTAAAACTTAAGATCAAAGGTGAGGAAACTTACCCCAAGCTTGAAACAGAGTATAATGTGCTCTTGGAGCTCTCCAAAAGCTCCTCAACTCAGGCCAAACAAAGGTGCACGAAAATGGTGCACAAGACTTGGTCTTTCTACCCAAAGGTTGCTTCTTTAAGTAGCAAAGTAATCACACCAAGCTCATACCACTCATACAACCCAAGACAACCCTTCACCCACTCAACACAGAAGCTGGGCAGCCTCCCAAGCTCCCCTTTCACCCTCACAAATGGTCATCCTCACACACTCAAAGTCTTTAGTGAAGAACAAAGGAGAAAGGTGATCAAAATGGTGGTTTCCCAAGCAAGGAAGAGGGTGGCAGCATGAAAGACACAAGCTGCAGCCCACACTCACGTGAAGAAGAAAATAGACCTAGGGTTTTGTGCCCAACTAATGAATATATAGGGGTTGAGTCATAACGCGCAGTATTAGCCTTAATAGCAAAGTAAAAGATCTTGATCCCAAACTTTGGAATCTAGACCTACACATTTTTCTAAGATTTGTCATATTTTTATTTTATTTTTCGGAGCACCTTTCCGGTACGCGCTTTTCCATAGCCAGTATCAGTTCTGGCATCAGATTACATTATTTTGACTTGAAACTTGTTTTACAAGTCCTCCATAATATTCTAGTAATTATCATGCATTCGTTATATTTTTCCGGGATACTTTTCCGGTACGCATTTATACCGAGTAGCAGAACCGGTATCTGCGCTTTTCTTCCGAAAAGCGACTTTCAGCATTCTTACCCACTAATTGTAATTATTAAAGCCTCATAGTAATTATTAGGGTCAATTATGGAATTATTTTCTAATTATCATAATTAATTCACTAATTACCTTAATTAGCGGTGCGGGTTCTTACATTCACCCCACCTTTTTAAGGATTTTGTCGTCAAAATCAGAAACATACCTGTCTCGAAAGTCGGGATACTGTCGGAGAAGCTCATCCTCTCGCTCCCACGTGCACTCCTCGGGACTACGCCCAGTCCACTGCACCTTGACCATCAGAATGATCTTGCTCCTAAGTTGTTTCTCGCCTCGATCGAGAATCTTGAGTGGTCCGACGGGAGTCTTTAGGTTCTCCCGAACCTCCACATCATCCGGCTGCACCACGTGCGAAGGGTCTGCTATGTACTTCCGAAGCTGAGACACGTGAAACACGTCGTGGATGTTGGCTAGGTTCGGAGGTAAGGCAAGTCGATAGGCAACAGGTCCTACTCTACCAAGGATCTGGTAGGGCCCAATGAATCGCGGGCTCAACTTCCTCACTCCGAGTTCCCGTCCAACACCGGTGACAGGTGAAAGTTTCACAAACACGTGCTCACCCTCACTGAACTCCAGTGGTCGATGCTTGACATCATAATAGCTTTTCTGGCGATTCTGCGCCTGCTTCAACTTTTCCCTGATTATCTGGATCTGCTGGGTAGTATCTTGGACAAAGTCCAAACCAAATAGCTCTTTATCTCCATCCTCCGACCAGCAGGTAGGAGTCCGACACCTCCTACCATACAGCGCCTCGTAGGGTGCCATGCCCAGACTAGCATGAAAACTGTTGTTGTACGAGAATTCTACCAACGGAAGGTACCTATCCCATGCTGATCCCTGCTCCAACGTGCAAGCTCTCAACATGTCCTCCAATGTCTGGATGGTCCGCTCAGTCTGTCCGTCAGTCTGAGGGTGATAGGCGGTACTCAATCTCAACTGCGTACCAAAAGCCTCCTGCAGCGCCTCCCAGAACCGAGATGTGAACTTCGGGTCCCTATCACTGATGATACTCTCGGGCACCCCGTGAAGCCTCACAATCTCGCGGACATAAAGTTTGGCCAACTGCTCTGTAGTGAAGCTCACCTTCACTGGAAGAAAATGGGCAGACTTGGTCAATCTGTCCACAATGACCCAGATAGAGTCACAACCAGCCTGAGTTTTAGGCAATCCCACCACGAAGTCCATGGAAATACTCTCCCACTTCCACTGTGGAATTTCAAGAGGTTGAAGTTTACCAGACGGTTTCTGGTGCTCAATTTTTACTTTCTGACAAATAAGGCATTTGGACACGTAGACCGCTATGTCCTTCTTCATGCCCGGCCACCAAAAATTTCTCTTTAAGTCCTGGTACATTTTTTGTGGCACCAGGGTGGATAGTAAACCGGCCCTTATGAGCCTCTGTCATAACCTCTTCGGTCAATGGCCCTCGAGGAATAACAATCCTCTTATGGAACAGCAGCAATCCATCCTCGTTCCAAGACACACCGTCCTGGTTCTTCACATAATCAAGGCACTCTCTTTGCACTTGCGCCTCTTTAATCTTTTCCATCAGCTCATTAATCACTTCTGTTGTTTCCATTTCGAGCAGTGCGCCCCCAAACAAGGAGTTCACTCTCAAGTCTCTGAACTTTTCGATCACCTCGTAGTCGTTCATCATCAAACTGGATAAGCTCACGGATTTCCGACTCAAAGCATCGGCTACCACATTGGCCTTGCCAGGATGGTACCTCAACTCAAAGTCGTAGTCCTTCAAGAACTCCATCCATCTTCGCTGTCTCATGTTCAACTCCTTCTGGTCAAACAGATACTTCAGGCTCTTGTGATCACTGAATACAGCAAACTTTATGCCAAACAGGTAATGCCTCCAAATCTTGAAAGCAAAAACAATGGCTGCCAACTCCAAGTCGTGAGTCGGGTAGTTCTCCTCATGAGGTTTCAACTGTCTTGAAGCATAGGCAACAACTTTCCCTTTCTGCATCAACACACAGCCCAGCCCCTTTCCAGAGGCATCGCAGTATAACTCAAACTGTTCCGCAGGATCAGGAAGGACTAACACAGGAGCAGTAGTCAGTCTCTCCTTCAACTCCTGGAAGCACTCCTCGCACTCATGTGTCCACACGAATGGAGTCTCCTTTCGGGTAAGGCGAGTCATCGGTAGCACCATCTTGGAGAATCCCTCTATGAACCTCCTATAGTACCCTGCCAAACCCAAGAAGCTTCTCACTTCTGTAACCGTCTTGGGCCTCTCCCAATCCATCATGGCCTCAATCTTGTTAGGATCAACTGCAACTCCATTAGCAGAAATTACATGACCCAGAAATTTCACCGCCTTGAGCCAAAACTCGCATTTCGACGGCTTAGCATAAAGCTTTTTCTCTTTCAACACTTGCAAAACAATCTTCAAGTGCTCAGCATGCTCCTCCTCCGTCTTGGAGTAAATTAAGATGTCGTCAATGAAGACAATCACAAACTGATCCAGGTACAGCTGGAAGATCCTGTTCATGTAGTCCATGAACACTGCGGGTGCATTTGTGAGTCCAAACGGAATCACCAAGTACTCATAATGCCCGTACCTCGAGCGAAAAGTTGTCTTTGGGACATCCTCCGGCTTTACCCGTATCTGATGGTAACCGGACCGGAGGTCGATCTTGGAATATACGCAAGCACCCCTGAGCTGATCCAGCAAATCATCAATGCGTGGAAGAGGGTACTTGTTCTTGATTGTCACCTTGTTCAACTGTCTGTAGTCGGTGCACAACCGCATGGTCCCATCTTTCTTTTTCACAAAAATGACCGGTGCTCCCCAGGGAGACACACTCGGCCGAATGAAATCTTTTGATGAAAGCTCCTCAATATGCTTCTTCAGCTCCGCCAACTCTGGTGGCGACATCCGGTATGGAGCCAACGATATAGGCCCCACACCAGGCAATAAGTCTATGGAGAACTCTATCTCCCTCTGCGGTGGAAACTCAGGAATCTCCTCGGGAAACACCTCGAGGAATTCCCTCACCACAGGAATGCCAGTGAGATCCTCCTGTGTCCCACTCACCAAACCTCCCAACATGACATAGCCAAATGCCCCTGCTCTCAAGTCCCTCCTCGCCTGCAGGACTGAAATGAACTGTGAGGAACTGGCTGTGGACCCACCCGGAGACATCACCACTTTCTTGGCACAACAATCAATCAATGCACAGTTTCTGGACAACCAATCCATGCCCAGAATAATCTCCAAGTTGGCCATCAGCAATCCTATCAGATCTACCGAGAAGTCACGGCCATCCCACTGAAACGCTACATCGCGATGAACAGTGGAGGTCAAACATTTTTCTCCGGTGGCGGTGGTCACCCGCATCGGTGGAGAAAGCACATCACTGGGCAACTCAAGCCCCACAGCAATAGGGGTAGCAACAAAAGAATGCGTTGCCCCGGAATCAAATAATACATCAACAGCTGAACCACCAATGGTAACAGTACCTCTGACCAGGTTCGGAGCTCTGTCCGACTGCTGACGATCAAGTGTGTATACTCGCCCTGTAGTAGGTGGCACGGCTGGTGCCCCAGTAGGAACCATCTGCAATGGCACAACCTGCACTGCAGCAACTCTCGCCGTCGGGCAATCTCTGGAATAGTGGCCCTCCTTGCCACACTGGAAGCATATCAGCTGTCCGGTAGAACACGGACCAAAATGTGACTTCCCGCATCCCGAGCATCTGGGAGCAGGAGGTCTCGCTGTGTTCCCCTGAGTAGCATTCTTTCTAAACTGATTTGGCGCTTGCTTAGCCGCCAACTGTTTGCCCTTGCCCTTGTTTGCAAAATTTTTGTTCTTCCAGGTAGCGGAACCGCCGGTACCCTGTGGCACCTCAATCTTGGCCTTCTTGGCCTGACTCGCACGGCAGTAGTCCTCAATGTCGCGGCATTGCTGAGCCAACGCCCCGAAGTCTTTCGAAGCGGAACCAGCAAGATGTCCAGCAATGTCCTCATTAAGTCCCCTCCGGAACTTTGCCGCAAGAAATACAGGAGTCGGTCTCGCCATGCGGAAATGAGCGAACTTGACTAGCTCATTAAACTTAGCCAGGTACTCGTCGACAGACAACGAGCCCTGTACCAACCGGTCAAACTCTCCCTGCTTCCTCTCCTGTGAGTCATAAGGAAAGTACTGACCCAGAAAGCTCTCCTCGAAGAATGGCCACGTCATCACATGGCCCTGCATCTCGTAGATATGAGAAAGGTTGGTCCACCACTCATGGGCCTCGTCCTCCAACATGTAAGTGGCGAACAATAGCTTCTGCGGATCGGTGCACTGCATGATCCGGAAGATCTTGTCCAACGCCTGTAGCCATCTGGCAGCAGCAATGGGATCATAAGATCCGTCGAAAGAAGGTGGCTTATGCTTGCGGAAAGCATTCAGCCGACGATCGATTTCGTCACGATCCTCAGCAAATACGGGGATGGTCTGCATAGCCCTCGTCAAGTGACTGCCCTCACCCATCTGACTCTGGGTGTCCTCCTGTTGACTAGGCAGAGGTGGAGGCGGTGGCGGCGGTGGAGGTGGTGGAGGACACTGGCCAGCAGCAGGACCAGCCCTCAACTCCTCCAACATGACCCTCATCATAGTCATGTTGGCCATCCGGTTCTCCTCCAGAACCTCTGCCGTGGCTCGCCGGTTCGCATCTCGAATAGCGTCCAGCATCGCCTGGTTTGCCAGCCTCGTGGCTTCCTGGTCGGCTAGTCGGGCCGCCTGTATCTCAGCCAATGCAGCCAGGATATGATCCGATTGATCCTCGCTCGTACTAGGGTTCCTCCTTGGTGGCACCATGACTCTGCACAAGTTACACAAAGAATGAGTTGATCAGGCCCACGCCATGTGGTCACATATGCATTATCATAATACACACCAATCAGAGAGAACGCAAAGTAGACATGCAACGAAACATCCTAAGTTATTGCAATACATACAGGCTTTTCCCTAGAAAGTGCTCTGATACCATAAAATGTAACAGCCCGTGTTAACCCGGATTGTTAACATACTATCGTATTAAGCCACGCTTAATTAAAATGCGGAATAACTTTTTCTTTAATTCAATTATGACGTCATTAAACTTAACCAACTTGATTACTTAATCAATTTCATAAAATACTGCCTGTATGTAAATTGCAAGACAACTAACTGGAATACCTCATATATAAATATTACGTGAGTATCTAAAGCCACAGGACTACAACACGTAGCCTGAGTCAAAATCCTAATACTTTAATTACAACAGCAAATTAAAAGACAATAACAATCATGTGGCATGGACAAACCCCATGCTCACCAAATAAGGCAACAATGCCCAATAACAGTCTCAACATAACAACATAATCAAAGCGGAAAACATAACAGTCAATCCAGCACGTCAGCATATCATAATATCAGCTCAGCTCTGGCCTCCTGCCACCTGAGCCCTCAACATTACCTGATCCTGAAATAAGCGTCCCCAAACGTGGGGTGAGATCTCTAAACAAGAAATCTCAGTAAGACAAGGGGTCCTCAAGGATCTTCCACCCCAAGCTCACTTACATGTGTAATATAAGTTCAAAAACAGTATTTACAATATAAGTTCCAAAACTATGCGATGCAGCAATTAATCATGCCATGTGTGTTTATCAAATCTACTGGCCAGAGAAATGTAGGAATACGTCTATACCTACATGAGTACAAGGAACTCCGCTTGCACCTCACCCACAGCCTCACCATCTTGTATGTACTACATACTCAGGCTTACCGTATAGGTGGACACCACATGCATCTCATAAAAGCACATTGCATATAAATAGCTCAACAGCATTTCCAAAACATTAAAGCATGTAACACAGCATGCATAAACCCACCCCCATGGGACATGGTGGAACAACAAAATGGCTAAACCGAGGACACGAAAGCTTACCTTGCAAGCTAGCTATCCAAGCCAAGAGTCCAACCACTCACAAGTCCAAAAACAGCAGTATCACAATCTGATATGGACCAATAATACATCAATATTTATGCATCCCAAGCATACAACTTAAAGACTACGCCTTTCCTTTACGTTTTACGTCTTAAGGCTTCCAACAAAGCCATAAGCCCTTAATCATATGATTCTGACTTAGTTCATTAATTACAGAAGTTAAACTTCCTTAATCTAGGGTCCACAAACCCCCAATAGCTTACTGTTCATACAGCACAGCTACTATCTGCGCAAACCCAGGATATCCGGATATCAGAAGGGACATATCCGGATATGTCATATCCGGATATCACACTGGCCATATCCGGATATGCCATATCCGGATACCCAGATCCCATATCCGAATATGGATATCCGGATATCATATCCGGATATGCATATCCGGATACCATATCCGGATACTGATATCCGGATACCATATCCGGATACTGATATCCGGATATCTGTTTGACAAATATCCGGATATCTCACGACAGAATGCAGTTTCTGCATTTCATGAATATCCAACCCAAAGATTCAACTTTTAACACATGTACACGTTAAAGGATCCATTTTTAAGCATATACAAATTCACTTAGGTGTTGGTTACTTCATTTTAACCTTTTACATGCCAAGACACCACTTTTAAGCATTAAAACTTAATATCAAAGGTGAGGAAACTTACCCCAAGCTTGAAACAGAGTATAATGTGCTCTTGGAGCTCTCCAAAAGCTCCTCAACTCAGGCCAAACAAAGGTGCACGAAAATGGTGCACAAGACTTGGTCTTTCTACCCAAAGGTTGCTTCTTTAAGTAGCAAAGTAATCACACCAAGCTCATACCACTCATACAACCCAAGACAACCCTTCACCCACTCAACACAGAAGCTGGGCAGCCTCCCAAGCTCCCCTTTCACCCTCACAAATGGTCATCCTCACACACTCAAAGTCTTTAGTGAAGAACAAAGGAGAAAGGTGATCAAAATGGTGGTTTCCCAAGCAAGGAAGAGGGTGGCAGCATGAAAGACACAAGCTGCAGCCCACACTCACGTGAAGAAGAAAATAGACCTAGGGTTTTGTGCCCAACTAATGAATATATAGGGGTTGAGTCATAACGCGCAGTATTAGCCTTAATAGCAAAGTAAAAGATCTTGATCCCAAACTTTGGAATCTAGACCTACACATTTTTCTAAGATTTGTCATATTTTTATTTTATTTTTCGGAGCACCTTTCCGGTACGCGCTTTTCCATAGCCAGTATCAGTTCTGGCATCAGATTACATTATTTTGACTTGAAACTTGTTTTACAAGTCCTCCATAATATTCTAGTAATTATCATGCATTCGTTATATTTTTCCGGGATACTTTTCCGGTACGCATTTATACCGAGTAGCAGAACCGGTATCTGCGCTTTTCTTCCGAAAAGCGACTTTCAGCATTCTTACCCACTAATTGTAATTATTAAAGCCTCATAGTAATTATTAGGGTCAATTATGGAATTATTTTCTAATTATCATAATTAATTCACTAATTACCTTAATTAGCGGTGCGGGTTCTTACATTCACCCCACCTTTTTAAGGATTTTGTCCTCAAAATCAGAAACATACCTGTCTCGAAAGTCGGGATACTGTCGGAGAAGCTCATCCTATCGCTCCCACGTGCACTCCTCGGGACTACGCCCAGTCCACTGCACCTTGACCATCGGAATGATCTTGCTCCTAAGCTGTTTCTCGCCTCGATCGAGAATCTTGAGTAATCTTAAGACTTTAGTAATTAATGCATGTATTATGAAAGGAATCACCAAGACATTGGGGTTTCTGATTAATGTGTCTATCAGGGTAGTAAGACATTACATCTTGATGATAAGTAAAAGGTTGATTAACATCACATAATAGATAATTCATGATGGAAATTGGTTCATTCATAAGTTCATGCTTGAGGGAAATTGACATCTGACTACTTGTTAATTTATATTCATATTTTGTGTGTTTTGAAATTCTTTGATTTTATGCAATCTAATTTTCTAGTGACAAGAAATCCATGCAATTCAGAACTTTTTGGTCGATTCAACTCAATAACATTTGGATAGTCAGTGCTTGACACAATTCCTCGTGGGGACGATCTTTACTTATCATTTTTATTACTTGTATGACTAGTGCACTTGCTAATCTGACAACAAGTTTTTGGCGCCGTTGCCGGGGATTTGATGTTCAACATTGACAAATACCATTAGTTGTTGAGATTGAATCTTTTACTTTTCAGCATTTTAATTTTTTGTTGTATGAATTTTTGTTCTCTGGTAATTCTGGTGTATGCAAGGTACTATTAATCAAAACTCTTTGTTGTTTGAACCAGAATTAGAAAGGACAATTAGAAGGAATAGAAGGGCAGTCAGAAGAAGGCAGCAAGTATTGGAAAGTGGTGAACCAAGTACTACAGTATAGGAAGGAATTATGGCAGAAAATCATGTGCAACCACCACAAAGGACATTGGGAGATTACATGACTCCTGCTGTCATTCCACCCATTGGAAGTGTGGTTAGACCTACTGTGGAGCCCAACAATTTTGAATTGAAGCCTGCACTGGTACAGTTGGTGCAAAAGGAACAGTTTGCTGGAACAAGTGCAGAAGATCCATATCTGCATATTAAGAATTTCTTGTTGTTAAGTGACACTGCAAAAATCAATGGAGTGACAAGAGATGCCATTCTGTTGAGGCTATTTACTCATTCACTGAAGGATGATGCCAGAAGATGGTTGCAGTCACTGCCACAAGGAAGTATTACTACGTGGGATAATCTGCAGACCAAGTTTTTGGCCAGATTCTTTTCAGCATCCAAGAGGGCAAAGTTAAAGGATGAGATCACAGGATTCAAGCAGAAAGAGTCAGAGTCCATTTATGAGTCCTGGGAAAGGTTCAAGACATTGTTGAGGAAATGTCCACAACATGGGATTGAAGTGTGGAATCAGGCAGCAATCTTTCTTCAAGGGATGACTACGAATACTAGGACATTGGTGAATGCCATTGCTGGTGGGTCATTGACAACCAAGACTCCTCAGGAGGCACTTGACATATTTGAATCTTTTGCATCTCAGGAATTTGACAATGCTCCAGTGGCTGATAGAAGAATAGGAATCATTAAGTTGGATGGGTATGATGCTCTGCTAGCCAAGAATGATCAATTGATGCAAACTCAGAAAGAGAAACAGCAACAGTTGGATGCTCTCACTAAGCAATTATCCAATCAAAAGGTTGCTTCAGTGGACACTAACTGTGTGTGTGCAATTTGTGGGAAAAGCCATGTAACAGATGATTGTGATTATGGGGTATCTCCAGAACAAGCTGAGGTTAATGGAGTATGGTATGATCAGAGGAATCCTAACACCCAAGGGCGAAATCTATATGTTCCACCATGGAAGAATAGGAATCAACACCCTGGGTTCAGTTACAGTTCTAACCATCAGTTAAATCCTCCATTGCATCCTCCTCCACCACATTCATCACAGCAAGGAGATACTTCTGCATGGGAGAAAGCTTTTTCCCAGTTATCAAAGACTACTCAAGATTTCATCCAAGGGTCAAATTCTTTCAGAGAAGAAACTTCTGCATTCATGCAAGAAACTAAAACTTCATTCAGAAACCAGGAAGCATCCATCCGAAATTTGGAGACACGGATTGGTCAGTTATCAAGGCAGATATCTGAGATATCACAGGGCAAGTCCCCTGGTGATACAATGGTGAATCCAAAGGAGCACTGCAAAGCTATTACTACAAGAAGTGGGCTTGTGCTTCAACCTGTTCAAAAGAAAGTGGAAGGCAAGAAGGATGAAGAAGAAGTAATTGTAGAGGATGTAGTAGAAGATGATGAAAAAGAAACAGTGAAGGAAGATAAGAAAAAAGATGAGCTGGTAGTTGAAAATAACTCTTCACCTAAGAAGATGATGAAGTGGGAGAAGAAGAAAATGGCTAACAAGCAAGATCAACCCATTAACTTCTCCCTATATGCGAAGGTTCCTTATCCTCAGAGGTTGAAGCAAAAAATCCAGAAACAGTATTATGCAAGATTTCTGGATATCTTTCAGAAGTTGCAGATCAACATTCCATTTGCTGAGGCCTTGGAGAACATGCCCACTATGCCAAGTTCATGAAGGATATTCTGTCTAAGAAGAGGAAACTGAAGGATGGTGAGACAGTAGCCTTAACAGAAGAGTGTAGTGCCCTTATCCAGAAGAAACTTCCACAAAAATTAAATGATCCAGGATGTTTCAGCATCCCTATTGCCATTGGAGATGTAGAAGTAGGGAAGGCACTGTGATTTGGGGGCTAGCATAAATTTGATGCTATTGACTGTATGTAAAGCCTTGGGAATCAACTCATTGAAGGATACTAATCTTATTCTGCATCTTGCAGATAGATCTATCAAGAGACCGGAAGGTGTGGTAGAAGATGTTTTGGTTAAGGTGGATAAGTTCATTTTTCCAGTGGACTTTGTGATTCTAGATATGGATGCAGAAGATACATAAAGCCCTCTACTTCTAGGGAGGCCATTCTTAGCAACTGCTAGATCCTTGATTGATGTTGAACAAGGGAAGCTTACGCTAAGGGTGAATGAAGAGACAATCATAATTGATGTGTTTGAAGCAATTAAACATCCTGTTGATGTTGAGGATTGTTTCAGGATTGATATCATCCAGGAGGTTGTGGATGAAGTAACAGGAGAAGAGGATCTGTTATTAGAGGAAGACCAATGTAAGGAAGAGACCAGTGGGGAATATTATCAGGAAGAACCGATAGTTGAGGAGCTTAAGCATAAGGTGGATGACATTCCTAAAGGAGCACCTAAGGTAGAATTAAAAGAACTGCCTTGAAATTTGAAATATGTGTTCCTTGGGGATGATCAAACCTACCCAGCTATTATCAATGCATTCTTATCTGAAGGGGAGGAAGTGAAGTTGGTAGAGGTACTCAAGAAGAACAAGATAGCCATGGACTGGTCATTTTCATATCTTAATGGTATCAACCCTTCATTCTGCACTCACAAGATACTGATGGAAGAAGAAGTCAAACCAGTGAGGCAACCACAGAGGAGACTTAATCCCACTCTGAAAGAGGTAGTGAGGAAAGAGGTGGTGAAGTTACTTAATGCTGGAATGATTTACCCTATTTCAGACAATGCTTGGGTGAGTTCAGTTCAAACAGTACCCAAGAAAAGAGGGATGACTGTAGTCAGAAATGAAAACAATGAACTAATCCCTACAAGAACAGTGACTGGCTGGAGGATGTGTGTAGACTACCAGAGACTCAACAAAGCAACCCGAAAGGACCATTTCCTATTCTATTCTTGGACCAGATGCTGGAGAGATTAGCAGGACATGCTTTCTACTGTTTCTTAGACGGATACTCAGGCTATTATCAGATAGCTGTGGCTCTGGAAGATCAGGAGAAAACTGCATTCACTTGCCCCTATGGAATCTTTGCATATCGGAGGATGCCTTTTGGCCTATGCAATGCACCCGCAACTTTTCAAAGGTGCATGCTTTCCATATTCTCTGACATGGTAGAAAGATGCATTGAGATTTTCATGGATGATTTTTCTGTGTTTGGTCCTACTTTTGATGCATGTTTAGAAACTTGGATAGTGTTTTGAAAAGATGCCAAGATTGCAATCTTGTGCTGAATTGGGAGAAATGTCACTTCATGGTGACAGAGGGTATTGTTTTGGGACACAAAGTGTCCAACAGAGGAATTGAAGTAGATAAGGCCGAAATCTCTGTTATAGAGAAACTACCCTCTCCCATAAATGTTAAAGGTGTGAGAAGTTTTCTAGGACATGCTGGATTTTACCGTCGTTTCATAAAAGACTTTTCAAAGATAGCAAAACCATTGTGCAGGTTGTTAGGAAAGGATCAAGAATTTCTGTTTACTGATGACTGCTTGCTTGCATTTAATATGTTGAAAGACAAGTTGATTACTGCACCCATAATCATGGCACATGATTTTTCATTACCTTTTGAACTTATGTGTGATGCTAGTGATTTTTCTGTGGGAGTAGTGCTAGGTCAAAGGAAGGATAAATTATTGCATGTCATTTACTATGCTAGTAAAATTCTTAATGAAGCACAAAAGAATTATGCTGCTACAGAAAAAGAGTTATTGGCAATAGTGTATGCCTTTGACAAATTCAGGTCATATATGCTAAGGTCCAAGGTTATTGTTTATACTGACCATGCAGCTTTGAAGTATTTGTTAGCCAAGCAGGATGCTAAACCCAGGTTGCTCCGGTGGATGTTACTTCTGCAAGAGTTTGAAGTAGAGATTAAGGACAAAAAGGGAGTTGAAAACTTGGTAGCTGATCATTTATCAAGGATCACAGAGACAGATTTACAAGAGGGTCCGGAAGTAGTGATCAAGGAAGAGTTTCCTGATGAGAAAATACTGGCTATAAGCACTGTTTCCCATTTGGTGCATAATCAAGTTTTGTCTATTGACACCCCACCATGGCTTGTTGATTTTGCTAACTACAGAGCTGCTGGAGCCATGCCAAAGGATTTCACTTACCAGCAGAGGAAGAGATTTCTGCATGGTGTGAGGAGATACATCTGGGATGAACCATATCTCTTCTATAGATGTTCTGATGGAGTAATAAGAAGATGTATTCCAGAGGAGGAGCAGAAGAGTGTTTTATGGCACTGTCATGGTTCAGCCTATGGTGGTCACTTTGTAGGTGAGAGAACAGCAGCCAAGGTTTTGATGAGTGGTTTTTACTGGCCTACAATGTACAAGGATGCCCGAAAATATGTGGAGGCATGTGACAATTGCCAAAGAACTGGGAACATCTCCAGAAAACACGAAATGCCTTTAAACAACATCCTGGAGGTGGAGATTTTTTATGTTTGGGGTATGGATTTTATGGGACCCTTCCCTTCATCATACTCTAACAAGTATATCTTGGTAGCAGTTGACTATATTTCTAAATGGGTTGAAACCATAGCCACTCCAACTAATGATTCTCGGGTAGTGATTGCCTTTTTAAGAAAGAACATCTTTGCCATATTTGGAATTCCGAGAGCCATCATCAGTGATGGGGGCACTCATTTTGATAATAGGTGGGTTGAATATGCTCTTGCAAAGTATGGAGTCACACACAAGATAAGCACTCCATACCATCCGCAGACTTGTGGTCAAGTTGAAATTTCCAACAGGGAATTGAAAAGAATATTGGAGAAGACTGTTGGGAATGCTAGGACTCAATGGTCCAAGAAACTTGATGACACCTTGTGGGCATACAGGACAACATTCAAGACTCCAATTGGAATGTCTCCATTTCAATTGTTGTTTGGGAAAGCATGTCATTTGCCTGTTGGGTTGGAGCATAGAGCATTGTGGGCTGTCAAGTTTTTAAACTTTGACTCCAAGGTAGCAGGTGAAAAAAGGTTGCTGCAATTGGATGAACTAGATGAATTTCGTCTGCAAGCATATGAGAGTGCCAGCCTATACAAGGAGAAGACTAAATTATGGCATGATAGGAAGATCACACCTAGGGATTTCAAAGTGGGAGATCAGGTGCTGTTATTCAACTCAAGGTTGAAATTGTTTCCAGGCAAGTTGAAGTCCAGATGGTCTGGACTGTTTGTAGTTAAGAGCATGAAGCCTTATGGAGCGGTGGAAATATGTTTTAACGGTCAGAGGTTGAAGCTTTACATTGGATATGCCGTGGACAGGCAACTGATTTCAGTTGCCTTGTTGGAGGTAAGTTAGATCATACCCGTCAGGCTCGCGACATCAAACACGCGCTGAGTGGGAGGTAACCCACTGTACCAGGTATATGACTTTGATATTAATACCATGTCCAAAGAAGAGAAGAGGGAAGAGTTTTGAAAAAAAAATTAAGAAAAAAATTCTGACAAGTGCTGGGCGCTAAAACGTCCATTCTGGACATTTTAATATTCTGAGAGTTGGACTAAGTGAAAAATCTATGGCCCTGCGCGCTAAAACGTAGACACTGAACGTTTTAGCGCTCTACAAGAGTACTTATAAGAGAACTCTCTGTCCAAAAGCGCTAAAACGTTCACACTGACCATTTTAGCGTTTTACTAGGCATCAATTGCAAGCACTCTGGCCCAGCGCGCTAAAACGTTCGTCAAGACCATTTTAGCGCGGACCTGCACACAATATGTGTCCACTTATCTGGTCCTGGGCGCTAAAACGGTTGGATTCAACGTTTTAGCGCCGTGTCACTTACTTTGAAATACACGGTTTTTCCCTCACTTCTCCCTCACTCTTCTCTTTCACACAATCATTCTCTCCATATATCCTCTGCTCCTTCTGTTGATTTTATCTTCCACATTCCATTGATCTCATCAATATCAAGGTATGTATCATCTTTCATTCCTTTTCCCTTTCTTTTAGCCGAGTTCTTGTGTTCATGAGTAGTATCTAGGTTTTTTAGGTTTTAATTTTTTATTTTCTTCATCATGATTCCATCTAGTTTGTGTTATATATATCCTTGTTGTGGTTGTGTTGTGGCTGAAGATCATGCATGATTTCTGGGTTTGAGGTTTGTTTCTCATGTATTTTACTATCAACCCTATGCGCACATACACAAGGTTTTCGATGGAATGCCCGACTCAGAATAGTCAGGGCGCTAAAACGCTGGTCCTCCACGTTTTAGCGCTCGGACAGTGCACACACGTTTACGGCTAGGCCGCTAAAACGCTTCTAGTGACCGTTTTAGCGCCCAGGCCCTGCTGCATACATGAGTTATTTATCTGATTTTGGGAATTGAGGGGGTTTTTACTGGCATAATGGGGGGGTCTAATTGAATCATGTCTTCAATCTAAATCTGGGAATTAGATCCCATACTGTTCAATGCTTTACTGATTTGTTTTCTTGATGAACAGAATTATGTCTACATATAACACCTCGTATATTTAAATGTGTATTTTAATATTATATTGTGAAGATAAAATGGATGGATTAGTGAAAATCAGAGAATTATGGCCAAAATGGGCAAAAAGGGCAAAATGGTAATTTGCCAAAAACGTGAACCGAGGCATGGAAAATGGAGTTAGAGATTTAATATGACAAAAATAATGCTGAAAATGGAATCAGGGCGGAAAATTGAGTGAGTAGGCAAAATTGTGAAAAAGTGATGAATAGTGACTTTTTAAGTGAAAGATACTGCGGTATGAGTGTACCGATAAGTGTGAAATTTTTATCAATATTTTGAGGAAATAAAAATATGTCATGGACTGGAAAAATATGTAGATTAAGAATTTGTGATCATAATTTTTATCGGGATTAAAGTTAGATCGCGCGTGGGACCCGTGGGATCAAAACCCACTTAAGTTCCCTCACTTTTTCCCCTCACCCTCACGCTCTCTCTCTTCTTTTTCTTCCCTCCCTCCCGTGGGTTTCTCTCCATTGAAGAACAATGAGCCATTTTCTTCTTCCTTGCCATTTCTTCATTTCTTCACCAAATCTCTTGATTTTGGTGTTGAAATCTATCGTAAACAACCTTCTAAAGCCATTGGTGGTACTCTCAAGCCATGAAACCGCCCCCTTGCTGCGTTTTTGGGCATGGACAGATCCGAACCATGTTGTGTTCTTGGAGTTTTTGGATCTCCTTTGGATTGGTGAAGCCTTGGTGGTGTTCATACACTAGATGGTGAGTATATTTGTGGTACTTTTGTGGTTGATTTTGTAGATCTAGAAATTATGCTTTAAATCTTTAATCTTAGATGTGTGATGATAGAGAGCCCAAATGAAAAAATGCTATTAGATGAAAATGCCTTAGAATGATGCTTGAAAGCTAGAAATGCTATGATAAATTTTGGTGAAAAAGTTGGGTTTTTAACTTAGGAAAATTTGTGGAAATTTCATGAAAAATTGTTATGTGGTGTAATTGAATAATTGAATGATGGACCATTGGTATAGGTTGATAATGTGATTATATGGTTAGTGTGTGTGTTAAAATGGAAGTGAAAACCTTGTAGAATCAACCTTTGAGGAATTCGAACCATAGAGGGGTTTGGAGGAAAAATGATGTAAAAGTTGTGTAATTGAGATTGTATGATATAAAATGATGTTTAATTGGATGATGGTATAGTGTGATATAGTGGAATGAGAAGAAAGAATGTGTTATTCATGATGTATTTGGTAATTTGATCTATAAAAGAGATTGAAGTAAAATGAATGATTACTTGAGATTAAATGATTGATTTGGAAATGGTTTGATAATCATGTTGTGGATTATCTAGGTTGCCTCTTTTTGGACGCTTTGGAAGCGGGTAAGCTTGGAGCTTACGTATGGAGCATGGGCTCGGTGTCGAGGTAACCTTTGGAACTGGGGTTTAGTCCCTTGTGTGCTCCACCACACCTTGTGGATGGTTGTGGTTGGATTATGTGTTTATGGCATTGTGTGATTATGTGCTTGTATGCATATTGCTTGGATTTTGTGAAAATTGTTTGGTCACTGGCCAGTTGACGTGTGATGGGTTTGGACATCCACTGGATCATTTCGTGACGGAGTCCCAGTTGGGTATGCCATGGGGTCGACTCTGGGAGCGACACCAGGATGATCCAAACGGGGGACATCCGCCGGATAGGGCTCGTGAGGAGTTCCGGTTGGGTTTTGCCATGGAGTCTTCTCAACCATGGGAGAGGCGCCAGGATTGTCTCGGGAGTTATATGATGGAGTCCTTGAACATGAATCCATGCATGGATGTTCTCGGGTTGTCTCCAGTTGGTTGGTTATATTGTATTGCTTGCATATTATATGATGTTATATTTGTACATTGAGTGAGCCATGGGGTGGAGAAACCTCCAGGGCCCTTGGTTTACTGAGATATATTTATATATCTCACCCCGTGTTTTGGGGCATCATTTCAGGTTAGGTTGAGCCTGGAAGAGTGGAGCATGAGGTGCATATTGGGGGCACCATGTGATGAGCATTGGATGGGGACATACTTTGCATTTGTTTTGTGCTTTAGACTTAGATCATGAACTTGTGCATGTTGAAAATGTCATGCCTTTGTATGTTCATGACTACATGTTAAATTCTTCAATATGATGTATATGTATGACCGTGGAACCTATTGTATATTTGAGTGAGCATGGGACTTGTCCATTGCCACATTCATTGTATTTGAAGCCTTGACAAAGATGTTGTAAAATGGTCTATATTTGATGTAAAATGGCCATTATATTAAAGACTTTGTAAATGATGCATAATTGTATAAAAATGCATGTTTGAAGGGCCTGGTGCCTACATTAGAGTATGTTTAAGTGTTGTGTGGAGTACTAAGGTGTTTGGAATGGATTACACAACCCTTTTTGGGCTTAAAATGCTGTAATCTGTCACTTTTGCTGCATAGTAATCGATTACCCAAGCATGGTAATCGATTACCATGCAACAGGGGACGAAATTTGGCTACTGTCTTCACTGGTAATCGATTACTGAGGCTTGGTAATCGATTACCATGTGAGGTAATCGATTACCCAAGGTTGGTAATCGATTACCAGAACAGAGGAGGTGAAAATTTAGCTACTGTCTCATTTTTGACAGGTGGTAATCGATTACCACCCACTGGTAATCGATTACCACAGTGTAAATTTTGAAAATTTAAGTTTTTCTAGACTAAAAGAAAGGGGTTTAACTTGATGGGTAGAACTCCACATGGTACGTAGTTTGAAACCACGCGTAGCTTAATTAACGGGCTAGAACTTGGTAAGAAATGAAAATAAGTTGATGGGTTTAAATGAGTTGAATAAAAAGAAGGATTAGTGTTGTTGTTAAGCTGAATGCTTCCGCGTATTGCACTTACAATTATAGTGTTGTTTTAATTGATTACGGAAAAGGTTATAGTTATGAAAAGGAATGTGATAAAAGAAAAAATAAAAAGTTGCCCGTAATTTAATTAACCCAATTACTGTGATTGTAACTGCGCTTAATATCATAATCAATGTTAACAATACCGGTACGTAACGGGCTGTTCCATTTTATGGTATCAGAGCAGTTTCTTTAGGGAACTCTGATGATTGTATAATTGAGGTGAGTGCTGTATAGTTGTACGTAGACACTTATTGACTGCTACACATGTGATTCCTTAGTTTGGGCCTGATCAACCCATTTCTTCGTGTTCAATGTGTGGTCAGTATAAGATGCCTTCGTGACAACCCTGGAGCACCAATGCCTGTCCTTAGGCTGAGGTGGTGGGTGCAGTGATGACTGCTCCACGGATGGATATGTTAGTAAGTGAATTCAATGGCATTGAGGACTTAGTGATAATGAAATTGAGATAAGATGTTTAACCATTTTGGGTAGAATGCTACTATAGTTGAATATGTGGTCTTATGGTGAGTAAGAATGATTGAATTGAGTTGACATTGTTATGGTGATGTTGGTAGTCTTTCCTAAATGTATGGGGAGTCAGAACAATTGAGTATATGTGAGAATTAGTGGTATATCTTTGACATGGTGGGGAATTGGAACCCCGATGAATTCGTGAAAAATTGAATATGAGTGCTTATATGTAATATTGGATACCTTAGGGTTAAAATGATAAGGTTATAAGACCCTTGATGAGGGCATACACTTGGATGACTTAATATGCTTGAATGTAGAAATAAATTGAGATTTCAAAATTTTCGATTTAGGATTGTGAGTAACTTAAAAGAATTATGGAAATGATGTGTTGGATGATTCAATGTTGAAATTGGGACTTTAGTCCATGATGATTTAATGCTGGTTAGATGTAAGTGAGGATATCCTATGTATAAAAAGTAAAATATAAGAAGTTGAGGAAATTGCCATGTGTGGCATTTGATGAATTTGATTGAAAGTATGAGAGTCCATAAGTTAAGGATGGTTGGACTTAATAAATGTGAGGTGATAAAAATATAATTGAGTGTGGTGTAGTAATGGTACTAGTATGCTTCCATAATGTTGGGTAGCATTGAAATGTGGATGATGTGGCCTAATTATATGTGGATAGTAATCCTGTGAGGGCTAAGTGCCAGTATATATATATGAGTATATATGTGTTGTGAAGGCCGGGGTGCCTATATTTATATCTATGTAGTAATGAATTAGTAAACTCTTTGGTAAAAGAAAAATTATGCAATTGAAATTCCCTATGATGGGAAATGGTTGAAGAGATTGTCTCTTTGGAGTGTCATTGGACGCTCTATTTGGTATGGGATTCATGATGGAGTCCCGGTGTGCAAGTTATACCATGGCACACATGTTGATAATGATGTGACAATTAATATTGTCCTGGGTTTCCCTTGTGGATTGAATCCTAAGAGGTGTTGCTCTTGGAAGTCCCAGGCGAGCGCTGCTCGAAGTTGAGATTTAATTGGTGGTCCTGATGCGCTGTATGCATGGGCTGTTAAATGAGGACACTCGCGGTGTCATCGTGAAATATTGAGATGAAAAGTGAAGTGATTCTACTGAAGTGGATCTTCTACAGTGTGAGCATAGTTGCTATGAGTCATGATGGACAACGGATTAGAACTGTACCAAATATGGGTACTATTAAGAGTTGAAAATTATGTGTCAAAGAATGAGAAATATGTTGGAATCTTGTGGTGATGATTGTGTTATGGACTAAGACTAATGACTAGTAAAGTTAAACGAGTATAATGTTGAGGAAAGAACCATATTTGGAAGGTCATAGTGCATAGTGCAAAAGTAAGATATAATTAGTATACCATTATGTACCTATATAAAACTCTTTTGCTGTTATATATGAATGTGATGTGAATGTGTTTATCCTTGTGTGGCTTATATGCCCAGAGTATATGGCTATCTCCGTATGGATTATGTTCTCGGAGATTATTATTATCTTGTATAAATAATGTAGTGTGAGGTAGAACCTTGTGTTAGGGGGACTGTTAGTACAGCCGTTGGCATGTTACCTCTTCTTGCGTGAATTATAAGGACAGATTCTCTGATTGGTGGGGCATTGCACCTGGGGCCCTTAGGACAGCAAGAGCTCGAGGGGTTAAACCTAAGGATGTTCTTACCCATTGCATTAGAGGATTGTATCTTGTGAGGAACGCAAGAGGTGAATTTTGGATAACTGTAAGGGAACAGTAATATGCCCAACATGATGAAATGGGTGAGGTGCCATGAGATGGTAGTTTGAATTATAAATTGAGCACTCGGAGATGTGCATGAGTGTATACCAAGTGTGGTAGGATCAATTGTGGTTTTACGGGAGTCGTGAAATGAATTATTGGATTATCACCCTATGTGAAGGGAATGGAAAAATTGATTAGTACTGATGGATTGAGTCAAAGTCTTTTGGGAAGATTTGTGATGGCTAGATGTTAAGCTAAGTTGGTGGCCAAAGTGGCCAATGATTTTAATAAGTGATTAATGATTATATAGTCAAGTAAGAAAGTGTGGTACTAGTTGTAAATAGAAAGGGTATTTGGTGAAATAAAAGGTTGATATCTTTACCCTGGTGGTAGAGTTGCTGATGAAGTGTATAGATGCAAATTATAGTGAGAGATGTGTTGAAAATACACAATGATGATGTTGTTTTTGGCTAGGTATCAAGATATATGATTGAGAGTGCTAGTGGTACTTTGAATAGTCCGAGAGACTGTGTAATAGCCAATATAAAATTATGAAAGTAATGATAGTGATGGATTTAGTCCTTGTGGCATGATAAATAGGCTTTGAAAACCCCTATATGAGGGGACAGGTATGAGAAGGAGATGATATGTAACCTGGGAGTGATACATACTAATTAAATGAAATGATGATGAAGGTGAGGTGTATAGAATGAAATACATGTGGAATTGATAACATGAGTATGGAATGGTAATTAAAGAAAATTGTTAGTCGAAATCTTGGGCATGTTGCCTTTAAGGTGAGAAATCAGTGGTGAACTAAGTATCAAGTTATGAGATGATTAGTCGAAAGTGTAAGCATGATCTAGTGTATGAAAATTAATGAGTGAATCCATGGTTGAAGGCTTTGAATTGGCCGATGTAATGTATAGACTGTAATGTGTGGTCCTTTGGGTACCAGTAAAAGGTCTTGAGGAAGTGATCCGCCGTTGTGTTTTGGCGAAAGTTGGTAAGCCTGTAGGGTTGGATTCGAAAGTTAAGCACAGAGATGGTGCGTGTTAAAGATAAAGTGTTGAGGTGAAACTGCACGTTATAGGTTAAAAACAAGAGAAAAGAAAAATGTGTATATACGAGTTTTGGCTAAGTGCCAAAATGGGGATTATCCCTCAGAAAATAAAAGTATAGTGAGTGTGAACTAGATGATTACTCGGTGAAGTGCACTGAGGGGCTGTGAGATTCCATAATAGTGTTAAATGTGGAATAAGAAATGTGGGAAAAAAATTTATGACGAGAGTACATGCTCCGTAGAAACAAAAATCGGAGAAGGGAAAATTGTGGCTGTAGTGTGTCAAAAAGTAATAGTTGCCTGTGTGGCACAGATTGAACAGGATGTGGCATGATCCTATAGGCATAGCTGTTGATATGTTAACTTGGTAGGAAAACCTGCCAAGAGAAATTATGGGCTATATGTGCTAGGTAGTCTGACATATGAAAAGCAATTGGCTTGGTAAAGCAGAGAAAGTGCACAACTGCGTGGTGCGCTCCGGTTGTTCACGTGTGGTGTCACCGGTTGAGATTGAAATTGGGAAGGACTTGGGGTCTCCCATTGGGCCTTTGAAATGCAAGGCCATTGTGAAATGTGGCTGAAAAGCCAAAAAAAAATAGAAATGTAAAAATTTATCTTGGTGTCCGCACACTTGATGAAGCTTCTTGGGGACGGGAGACTGAGGTTCTCCGGCTGTATCCTGAGTTAGCACATGTGCATAGTTGATTTTGGGGACAAAATTCTTAAAAGGTGGGGTGAATATAACACCTCGTATATTTAAATGTGTATTTTAATATTATATTGTGAAGATAAAATGGATGGATTAGTGAAAATCAGAGAATTATGGCCAAAATGGGCAAAAAGGGCAAAATGGTAATTTGCCAAAAACGTGAACCGAGGCATGAAAAATGGAGTTAGAGATTTAATATGACAAAAATAATGCTGAAAATGGAATCAGGGCGGAAAATTGAGTGAGTAGGCAAAATTGTGAAAAAGTGATGAATAGTGACTTTTTAAGTGAAAGATACTGCGGTATGAGTGTACCGATAAGTGTGAAATTTTTATCAATATTTTGAGGAAATAAAAATATGTCATGGACTGGAAAAATATGTAGATTAAGAATTTGTGATCATAATTTTTATCGGGATTAAAGTTAGATCGCGCGTGGGACCCGTGGGATCAAAACCCACTTAAGTTCCCTCACTTTTTCCCCTCACCCTCACGCTCTCTCTCTTCTTTTTCTTCCCTCCCTCCCGTGGGTTTCTCTCCATTGAAGAACAATGAGCCATTTTCTTCTTCCTTGCCATTTCTTCATTTCTTCACCAAATCTCTTGATTTTGGTGTTGAAATCTATCGTAAACAACCTTCTAAAGCCATTGGTGGTACTCTCAAGCCATGAAACCGCCCCCTTGCTGCGTTTTTGGGCATGGACAAATCCGAACCATGTTGTGTTCTTGGAGTTTTTGGAGTTTTTGGATCTCCTTTGGATTGGTGAAGCCTTGGTGGTGTTCATACACTAGATGGTGAGTGTATTTGTGGTACTTTTGTGGTTGATTTTGTAGATCTAGAAATTATGCTTTAAATCTTTAATCTTAGATGTGTGATGATAGAGAGCCCAAATGGAAAAATGCTATTAGATGAAAATGCCTTAGAATGATGCTTGAAAGCTAGAAATGCTATGATAAATTTTGGTGAAAAAGTTGGGTTTTTAACTTGGGAAAATTTGTGGAAATTTCATGAAAAATTGTTATGTGGTGTAATTGAATAATTGAATGATGGACCATTGGTATAGGTTGATAATGTGATTATATGGTTAGTGTGTGTGTTAAAATGGAAGTGAAAACCTTGTAGAATCAACCTTTGAGGAATTCGAACCATAGAGGGGTTTGGAGGAAAAATGATGTAAAAGTTGTGTAGTTGAGATTGTATGATATAAAATGATGTTTAATTGGATGATGGTATAGTGTGATATAGTGGAATGAGAAGAAAGAATGTGTGATTCATGATGTATTTGGTAATTTGATCTATAAAAGAGATTGAAGTAAAATGAACGATTACTTGAGATTAAATGATTGATTTGGAAATGGTTTGATAATCATGTTGTGGATTATCTAGGTTGCCTCTTTTTGGACGCTTTGGAAGCGGGTAAGCTTGGAGCTTACGTATGGAGCATGGGCTCGGTGTCGAGGTAACCTTTGGAACTGGGGTTTAGTCCCTTGTGTGCTCCACCACACCTTGTGGATGGTTGTGGTTGGATTATGTGTTTATGGCATTGTGTGATTATGTGCTTGTATGCATATTGCTTGGATTTTGTGAAAATTGTTTGGTCACTGGCCAGTTGACGTGTGATGGGTTTGGACATCCGCTGGATCATTTCGTGACGGAGTGCCAGTTGGGTATGCCATGGGGTCGACTCTGGGAGCGACACCAGGATGATCCAAACGGGGGACATCCGCCGGATAGGGCTCATGAGGAGTTCCGGTTGGGTTTTGCCATGGAGTCTTCTCAACCATGGGAGAGGCGCCAGGATTGTCTCGGGAGTTATATGATGGAGTCCTTGAACATGAATCCATGTGTGGATGTTCTCGGGTTGTCTCCAGTTGGTTGGTTATATTGTATTGCTTGCATATTATATGATGTTATATTTGCACATTGAGTGAGCCATGGGGTGGAGAAACCTCTAGGGCCCTTGGTTTACTGAGATATATTTATATATCTCACCCCGTGTTTTGGGGCATCATTTCAGGCTAGGTTGAGCCTGGAAGAGTGGAGCATGAGGTGCATATTGGGGGCACCATGTGATGAGCATTGGATGGGGACATACTTTGCATATGTTTTGTGCTTTAGACTTAGATCATGAACTTGTGCATGTTGAAAATGCCATGCCTTTGTATGTTCATGACTACATGTTAAATTCTTCAATATGATGTATATGTATGACCTTGGAACCTATTGTATATTTGAGTGAGCATGGGACTTGTCCATTGCCACATTCATTGTATTTGAAGCCTTGACAAAGATGTTGTAAAATGGTCTATATTTGATGTAAAATGGCCATTATATTAAAGACTTTGTAAATGATGCATAATTGTATAAAAATGCATGTTTGAAGGGCCTGGTGCCTACATTAGAGTATGTTTAAGTGTTGTGTGGAGTACTAAGGTGTTTGGAATGGATTACACAACCCTTTTTGGGCTTAAAATGCTGTAATCTGTCACTTTTGCTGCATAGTAATCGATTACCCAAGCATGGTAATCGATTACCATGCAACAGGGGACGAAATTTGGCTACTGTCTTCACTGGTAATCGATTACTGAGGCTTGGTAATCGATTACCATGTGAGGTAATCGATTACCCAAGCTTGGTAATCGATTACCAGAACATAGGAGGTGAAAATTTAGCTACTGTCTCATTTTTGACAGGTGGTAATCGATTACCACCCACTGGTAATCGATTACCACAGTGTAAATTTTGAAAATTTAAGTTTTTCTAGACAAAAAGAAAGGGGTTTAACTTGATGGGTAGAACTCCACATGGTACGTAGTTTGAAACCACGCGTAGCTTATGTAACGGGCTAGAACTTGGTAAGAAATGAAAATAAGTTGATGGGTTTAAATGAGTTGAATAAAAAGAAGGATTAGTGTTGTTGTTAAGCTGAATGCTTCCGCGTATTGCACTTACAATTATAGTGTTGTTTTAATTGATTACGGAAAAGGTTATAGTTATGAAAAGGAATGTGATAAAAGAAAAAAAAAAAGTTGCCCGTAATTTAATTAACCCAATTACTGTGATTGTAACTGCGCTTAATATCATAATCAATGTTAACAATACCGGTACGTAACGGGCTGTTACACTACATCTCCACCAAAGAAAGGTAGCAAGAAGAGGTCTAGGGTGTCTCAAACTTCTGCACCTACACCACCTCCTCCTGCTTTTGACGATCATTTTTGGAGTAGTGCTGAGCATGAGGTCAAATTTACAAAGAAGACTTCCTCTAGACCATTCATCCGGGAAAGGCAGTTTATCCTGGACACGGATAAGTATCCTGAGTTCCAGTCTCAGTTGAAGACAAGGGAATGAGTCACATTTGGTGAGATTTTGGTGAATAGCAGCCCGACTATAGCACGGGAATTTTTTGCCAATGCATATAATGGTGACGAAGGGGGAAAGAGGCGTTTTGTTAGTTGGGTGCGAGGCAAGCAAGTCAAATATGATGCCCATACTATTCAGAAGCTTCTAAAGATCAAGCATTGTGATACCACCCAGAATCCCAATTGTGTATTATGAAAAAATTGGTAGAAAATTGACATTCCACCTAGGAGAAAGGATCCTGCATTTGAGACTTAGACCAAGTTAGGAGCAGCCGAACCCATACTGCAAACCATAGCAAAGCCTGGTGAGAAATGGGAAATGACCAAGGATAGGGTCAGTCCCAAATTGTTGTGGTTGAGGCAACTGAATGGATAAGCCCAGGTTTGGTTCCATTTTATAGTCTCCAATATTATGCCTTCCTCCAATAAAGCGGAGGTTAATCTGATGAGAGCTATTCTAATATCCACCATCATGACAAAAGGGAAGGTGGAGCTACCCATCCTTCTCCAGGATAGTATATATGACATGGCCCATTCTGATAGCAGTACATATGCTCTAGGTCATTGTTCCCTGATCCAACTTCTGTGTCAGAAAGCTGGTATGGATGTTACTGATAATGGAGTGCTAGTTAATTTGCACCCAAAAATTGATGCCAAGCTGATACGAGACCAATTGAGGATCAGAGGGGATGGACCTACAGGGTTGACACCTGGCAGGAAGCTCAAGGCTAAATTAGATGCAGAGCTTGAAAAGAGAATAAGATCAGGGGAACAGTGGCTGATAAATGCTGATATTCGTATGGGGCACTTACACTGTCATCTCAAGTTTATGCAGGCAAGTCAGCAATCATTTCAGACTCATGTGATTTAGATGCTGACTGATATTTGTGAGGCCCAGGGATTAGAGACATCTGCATTCCAACCTGCTGTTTACCCTCATTCAGAGGAAGAGGATGCATTTGAGGCAGCTGTTGGCGCCCATCTTGATGATGACAGTGAGACTTCTGATGATGACACTTCTGATCATGTTGCTCAGGCCACTGAGCGAGAGACTGTTGCTGCTAATCAGGATGTTGCGGGACCATTAGCTGGAACCAATGCAGGTGCAGCACATGCTGATTATACACCACTTCCACATTCAGATCCAGGCGATCCTTTTGACTCGGATAATGAGGATATAGCGTCTTACATGGACTCCTGATTTTACAGCTTTCTGTTTTTTGTTTTATTTTTACAGTTATTTTAGTTTATTTTGTTGATATAGTTTATTTTTGTAAATTGGTTAAGTACATTGAGATTTCACTGTTTTGTTGATACACATTGCGATAGTACTGATGCAATTGGTTGTATATGAATGTGTTTCAGTGATCCACTGCTGTTTTAGATTTAAATTAGTTGCTAGGGACAACAACGTTTAAATCTGGGAATTGGGGTGTGATTGAATGGCATTTGAACTTCATGGAGATGTCACACGAGTGGATGAGCCAAAACAGGGAAACATCTCAATCTCTTTTCTTTAGTTTTTCTTTGTGAATAAATTTTTAGTGTGATTTAGATGTTAGTTGTAGTTTAGGATTTGGATTTTAATTTTAATTTTATGAAATTTCATGATGATTTGACTGATCAGAATTTGAGATGATTGATCAAATTAAGGACATAATCTTATGCCTTGCATGTTGAGAAATGAAATGATTGCATGACTCATTCAATGTGTAAGAGTAGAGACACATTAGTTTTGATGCACAGAGAGGAAGTCAAGCATGCACTCTGAACTGTGAGGAAATTGAGCCTATACATAAATTTTTGTTCAGAGAGCATTTCACTGCATGAGTTACTCTAGAACTTGCCTTATTTCTTGTTTGAAATGGTTGATGATGTATAGGGTAGAGGTATTTCCTTCTCGAACCAGAAAGTAAAATGGTCAACCCTTAAGTTCCTGTTGCATGAAACCTTTGAGCCTAGCCTGTTGTTGATGAACCACCACATTTATTCCAATCCTTTAGATTAAAAGCTCAAATAAGTGATAAGGGGTGGAGTGTTTTGTGGGAAGTAAGGTATTTTTGCAATAAGTGAATGTACAAGGTGTTTGAAACATGAGGAAGAAGGAAAAGAAATAAAAAGAAAAGAAGAAAAGGTTGTGAAACACAAAGTGTTTGGAAGAGATAGAGGAAAGTGTTAAAAGACACAAAGTGTCTGGAAGAAAAAGAAAGGAAAATAAAATTTCTGTTAAAGACACAAAGTGTCAGGAAAAAAAGGAGGAAAAAAGGTTCAAAGAAAAAAAAAACAAAAGAAAAAAAAAAGAACAATGAATGAAAAGGAAGAAAGATTGGGGAATTAGGAAGAAATTGATAAATATTGTGATTCCCTCTTATCTGAATCTAATTCATTTGATCTGAACTTTTCCTGCCACCGAAATTCTTACCTCTAGTCAAGCCATACACCAAGCCTCATTGCCAATCATATTAAGATCTTTTTGATCTGCCTTATAGATCATTTGTACCATGAATAATGAGAAGATGGGCAAGCCTATGGAAGTTTGAGTGCAGTGAAAAATGAGTGACAAGTTGATCCCTAAACACTAGTGTGCAAGAGAGTTAAATTCTCACAATTTTTGAGAAGTTCCTAGTGAGGGGGTGTTGTTATTTGGAAAGTCTCTGTATGTCATCTTTACTAATCTGTTGAAAAAGCATATATGATGTTGGGAAAGTCATAAGAAATAAGAGATTGCATGGTTGTAAGTTGTATCAATGTGATCTTTTGTTGAATTAAGTCTATCCTCATGAGTTTCATCTGTAAGAATCTTTAATCCTTCTTTGTTGTAAGTTCATTACGGAGGACAACAATGTCCAAATCTGGTAATTGTGATAAACCCCTAGTTCATCAGGTTTTTCAGCATAAATTAGTATCAATTTGTGTGATTAATTGGATGAAAAGGAGGTTAATGTCTTAGAAATTCCTCAAGTGCAAGTTCTGAAAGCTTTGTGAAAATTTACAGTATATTGTAGGGAAAGGAAGCCCAAAAAGCAGCAGAAAGAAGGAAGAAGATTTTGGAGAAAGGGAGAATGCTTAAGTGTTAAGCGCTAAAACGTCCACACAGACCGTTTTAGCGCACTATTATGAATTGAAGGCGAAAGTTGCTGGTGCTGAGCGCTAAAACGGCCACGCAGAACGTTTTAACGCGCTGCTGCGAACTAAGAGCGGAAGTTTCTGGAGTTCAGCACTAAAACGTCCACACAGAATGTTTTAGCGCGCTGCTGTTGGAGAAGTTTCGGGTCTTGGGCGCTAAAACCTCCTGATCAACCGTTTTAGCGCCCTTATGTGGAAAAAGTCTCTGGTGTCAGACGCTAAAACGTTCAAATCAAGTGTTTTAGCATTGGAGTCAGTTAAAAGCAATTGGGTATTTGCCAGCCATGGACGCTAAAACGCCCATCAAGAACGTTTTAGCGCCCAATGCAGTTAAAAGCAGTTGGACAAGCGTCAAGCCTGGACGCTAAAATGCCCATCAAGACCGTTTTAGCGCCCATGTTATTTTTCAGCAGAATTTGTAACACTATAAAAGGCAAAGGCCTTCACATTTTTAGATATCTCTCTACCATATCTCTCTCTCCTTCATCATATCATCTGATCTGACTTCTCTCTCTCTTATTTTCCAAATTCTTAGGAGTAGTGTTTCATATGTAATTACACTTGAAGATTAAAGACTTACTATCATGACAATGGAGTTTGTTCTTTCTTCTTCTCTTGTATTTATTTCAATTATGTCTGAGTAGAGTCCTTTGTAGTCTGATTCAATGGAACTCAAGTGTGAATTTATGAATGGTTAATTAGATATTTTGTTTCTCTATTATGTGATTTGTATGAAGTTGTCTTGATCAATTTTTCTTGTTAATGGAATAGTGTAAATCAGACATGTTTACATTGTTCTATAGCTGACAACTTTATCATTAGTGTTTTAGTAGTCAAGACATTGATGCTATGATACTAGTGTAATATTAAGACCTTAGTAATTAATGCATGTATTATGAAAGGAATCACCAAGACATTGGGGTTTCTGATTAATGTGTCTATCACGGTAGTAAGACATTATATCTTGATAATAAGTAAAAGGTTGATTAACATCACATAATAGATAATTCATGATGGAAATTGGTTCATTCATAAGTTCATGCTTGAGGGAAATTGACATCTGACTACTTGTTAATTTATATTCATATTTTGTGTGTTTTGAAATTCTTTAATTTTATGCAATCTAAAATTCTAGTGACAAGAAATCCATGCAATTCAGAACTTTTTGGTTGATTCAACCCAATATCATTTGGATAGTCAGTGCTTGACACAATTCCTCATGGGAACGATCTTTACTTACCATTTTTATTACTTGTTTGACTAGTGCACTTGCTAATCCGACAACACCTTGCGGTTTAGGGTAAGCTTTATTCAAAATAGGGAATCTTCAATTCACTGACTCTAAAGGCAGATTATCTCATGATCTCTTTTACTATGCATAGATTCCCGAGTCCCTGTAAATGTCATCCCTGTGCTCTTTCAGGACAAGCCCAACAGTATACCTATGAGTCTCCATGTTTCAAGCAGACGAGGTATACAATCAAAGCATGCCTTCTAGAACACAGTCTAGGTAATAACTTTTGGCCTAAGGAAAAACATACCCAAATATAAAGAGACTACTCTAATGATACTATCTGTGAGATTTCCTCTTAGAGTCTCTTTGTGGGTCTGTTCAGTGCGAGCTATACTCTTATAGGTCCACCCACCACTGTAGCTAAGACATCTCCATATCTGTAGCACATGAGGTCTTTACCTTGTATCCATATACAAGTAGATAAGTCGTTCTAGTCTTACCCGAGATCACTGATCCCCATTCTCAGTGTCTCTAGACTAGGAACATAAAATTAGGAATAAACGTGCGGTATCCTTGAATCCTCATGATCGTGATCTCATCACAGATACTCAAGAGATACCTGTTCTATTCCAAGGGGTTTATCCAGTTTGTTCATAAAATATTAACAATAATGTCGAGACATAATATGAAACTGGATAAAGATTGCTTTTATTCATTTGCGAAAAAAGTTCTACATCTAGTGTCCTCTATTTAACTGTCTCTAGGACACCCATATACTAACAAGCTCCCACTTGGCCTAGAGCCAATCAGATCTAAGTCTTATACCCAAAGCCTCATAATGACTATCATGTTTTCTATGAGAAACAACCTTTGTCAGAGAATCGGCCAGGTTATCATCTGTGCGAACATTATCAATCTTTACATCATTCCTATCAATGATTTCTCTAATCAAGTGATATTCGCGGACCACGTGTTTAGATCTTTGATGAGACCTAGGTTCCTTTGACTGTGCAAAGGCTCCTGTGTTGTCGTAAAGAAACTGTATGGGCTCATCCATACTTGGAACCACCGTTAGTTCAGTTATGAACTTCTTGATCCACACGGCCTCCTTAGCCGCTTCAGAAGCAGCTATCTATTCAGCTTCTGTCGTTGAATATGTTGTTGTCTCCTGCTTGGAACTCTTCCAAGACACTGCCCCACCATTTAAGATGAATATGAACCCTGACTGTGACTTGCAGTCATCTTTGTCACTCTGAAAGCTGGCATCAGTGAACCCTTTCATTGCTAACTCATTAACCCCACCATAGACCAGAAACACATCCTTAGTTCTTCTTAAGTATTTAAGGATGGTTTTGACTGCCGTCCAGTGACCCTCTCCAGGGTAAGACTGGTATTTGCTCGTAATGCTCAAAGCATATGAGACATCTGGTCTTGTACATATCATGGCATACATGATGGATCCAATAGCCAAAGTGTATGGAATTCCACTCATGCGATCCTTCTCAGGCTGTGACTTAGGACACATAGCCTTTGATAGGTGTACCCCATGACTGACAAGAAGAAAACCCTTTTTCGACCCTTCCATGCTAAACCTTTTTAGCATCTTGTCAACATACGTGGATTGAGATAAACCCAACAGCGTCTTGGATCTATCTCTATAGATCTTTATACCAAGTATAAAGGCCGCTTCTCCCAAATCCTTCATGGTGAAGTTTTCTGAAAGCCACTCTTTCGTTATTTTTAATGTGGGGATGTCATTTCCTATTAGCAATATGTCATCTACATAAAGTACTAGGAAAACAAATGGCCATAGAAATGCAGGAATATGTCTATTACCCACACGAGTACAAGGAACACCGCTTGCACCTCACCCACAGCCTCACCATATTGTATGTACCAGATACTCAGGCTTACCGTATAGGTGGACCACACATGCATATCATAAAGGCACATTGCATATAATAGCTCAACAACATTTCCAAACATAAAAGCATGTAACATAGCATGCATATAAATATATCCCCATGGGACATGGTGGAACCACAACATGGCTAAACCGAGGACACGAAAGCTTACCTTGCAAGCAATCAATCCAAGCCAAGAGTCCAACCACTCTCAAAGCCCAAACACAGCAGTATCACAATCTGTTATGGACCAAAATATATCATTAACCAAAGCTCATATGTATAAGCATAAAGACTAGGTTTTCCTTTTACGGTTTATGTCTTAAGGCTTCCCACAAAGCCATAAGCCCTTAACCCCTTAGGTTCTGACTTAGTTAAGTTATTACAGAAGCACCACTTCATCAACTAGGGTCCATAAACCCATAGATCAGTTCTGTATGAACAGTACCTCACTGTTCATCAAAATCCCAGAATATCCGGATATATATCGGGGGCATATTCGGATATCTCATATCCGAATATCACAGAACCCCATATCCGGATATCAATATCCGGATATCAATATCCGGATACCATATCCGGATATCGAATATTGATATCCGGATATCAATATCCGGATATTTCTCGAACACATATCTGGATATTTCACGATAGAATGTAGTTTCTGCATTTCATGAAAACATCCACCAAAGGTCCAACTTTTAACACTTAAGTACGTTAAAGTATGCATCTTTAATCAGTTTTAGGTTCACATACCCATTAGTTACTTGTTTAGCTTATTAAACATGGCAAGACACAACCTTTAAGCCACAAAACTTAAGATCAAAGGTGGCAAAGATTACCAAAGCTCAAAATAGAGCAACAATGGCTCTCGGAGCTCACAAATGGTCCCTCAAAGTTCTGACTAGGCTCAGAAACGAAAATGGCAAAACAAGCTATGCCCTTTCTTTACAAAGGAGACTCTTGAAGCTCAAAACGCCACTACAATGGCTCAACAACTCCAACCTCAAAAGTCAGCACCAAAAGCACTCCAAAACATCCCACCAACTCAGAAACCAAACCTCTCGCACAACCCCAACACAACCACAAGGTGTTTACAAGGGAGAATCAAGAGAAAAGATGATGATTTGGTGGTTTCTCATGAAGAAATGGTGAAGAGAAGCCAAGGAAGCACCAAGTCAGCAATGGAACAGTAACAAGGAGCTGACCAGCCTCCAATTCATGCAGGAAATCAGATTTCTAGGGTTGTGTTCCCTTAGTATAAGTATAAATGGCCACATGGTCATTTAACGCGCAGTATTAGCATTAATAGCTACGCAAAAGATTTTAATCCCAAACTTTGGAATCTTAACCTACTCATTTTTCTAAGAATTATCATATTTTTATTTTATTTTTCGGAGCACCTTTCCGGTACGCGCTTTTTCATAGCCAGTATCAGTTCTGGCATCAGATCTCATTATTTTGACTTGAAACTTGTTTTACAAGTCCTACATATTATTCTAGTAATTATCATGCACTTATAATAATTTTCCGAGATACTTTTTCGGTACGCATTTATTTCGACTAGCAGAATCGGTATTTGCAGTTTTCTTCCGAAAAGCGACTTTCAACATTATTACCCAATTACTATAATTATTAGAGCCTCCTAATAATTATTAGGGTCAATTATGGAATTATTTCCTAATTATCACAATTAATTAATTAATTACCTTAATTAACGGTGCGGGTTTTTACAGTCTCCAACCTCGGACCAACAGGTAGGAGTCCGACACCTCCTATCATACAGTGCCTCGTAGGGCGCCATGCCCAGGCTACCATGGAAGTTGTTGTTGTAAGAAAATTCTACCAATGACAGGTACCTATCCCATGCTGAACCCTGCTCTAAAGTGCAAGCCCTCAACATATCCTTCAAGGTCTGGATGGTCCGCTCAGTCTGTCCATCAGTCTGAGGGTGATAGGCTGTACTTAGTCTCAACAGCGTACCAAAAGCTCCTGTAGTGCCTCCCAGAACTGAGATGTGAACTTCGGGTCCCTATCACTGATGATACTCTCGGGCACCCTGTGAAGCCTCACGATCTCGCGAACATAAAGCTTGGCCAACTGCTTTGTAGTGAAGCTCACCGTCACCAGAAGAAAGTGGGCAGACTTCGTCAATCTGTCCACAATGACCCAAATAGAGTCACAACCGTCCTGAGTCTTAGGCAATCCCACCACGATGTCCATAGAAATACTTTCCCACTTCCACTGCGGTACTTCAAGAGGTTGAAGCCTACCAGACGGCTTCTGGTGCTCAATCTTCACCTTCTAGCAAATCAAACACTTGGACACAAAAATAACAACATCCTTCTTCATGCCCGACCACCAAAAATCCTTCTTCAAGTCTTGATACATCATAGTAGTACCAGGGTGGATAGAAAATTGGTCCTTATAAGCCTCTGTCATAACCTCTTCGGTCAACGGACCTCGAGGAACCACGATCCTCTTCTGAAACAACAGATGTCCATCCTCATTCCAAGACACACCGTCTTGGTTCTTCAAGTAGTCCAGGCATTCTCTCTGTACTTGCGCCTCTTTGATCTTTTCCATCTGCTCATTAACAACGTCTGCTGCATCCATCTCTAGAAGTGCACCCCCATAAAAAGAGGTCACTGCCAGGTTTCGGAACTTCTCGATCACACCAAAGTTACATAGCAACAAACTGGATAGTCTCCCGGATTTCTGACTCAAAGCATCCGCTACCACATTGGCCTTTCCAGGATGGTACCTCAACTCAAAGTCGTAGTCCTTCAGGAACTCCATCCATCTCCTCTGCCTCATGTTCAGCTCCTTCTGATCAAACAGATACTGCAAACTCTTGTGGTCACTGAACACAGCAAACGTCATACCGTAAAGATAATGCCTCCAAATCTTGAAAGCAAAAACAATGGCCGCTAACTCCAAGTCATGAGTCGGGTAGTTCTCCTCATGAGGCTTCAACTGCCTCGAAGCATAAGCAACAACTCGGCCCAACTGCATCAACACGCAGCCCAGCCCTTTTCCAGAAGAATCACAATACAACTCGAACTGTTCCGTAAGATGAGGAAGGATCAACACTAGTGTAGTTATCAACCCCTCCTTCAACTTCTGGAAACATTCCTCACATTCGTGAGTCCACACAAATAGAGTCTCCTTTCGCGTAAGGCGAGTAAATGGCAAGAACATCTTGGAGAATCCCTCAAAGAACCTCCTGTAGTACCCGACCAAACCTAAGAAACTCCTGACTTCAGTAACAATTTTGGGCCTCGCCCAATCCATCACTGCCTCAATCTTATGCGGGTCCATTGCAATTCCTTCTGCAGAAATCACATGACCAAGGAATTTCACCGATTTGAGCCAAAACTCACACTTTGAAGGCTTTGCATACAACTTCTTCTCCTTCAGTACTTGCAGTACGATCTTCAGGTGCTCAGCATGCTCCTCCTCAGTCTTGGAGTAAATCAAGATATCGTTAACGAAGACGATCACAAAATTATCCAGGTACGGCTGGAAAATCCTGTTTATGTAATCCATGAACACTACGGTGCACTCGTGAGTCCAAAAGGAATCACCAAATACTCGAACGAAACGCGATCTTAGGAACATCCTTCGGCTTCACCCGAATCTGATGGTATCCGGACCGGAGATCAATCTTCGAATACACACAAGCACCCCTGAGCTGATCCAAAAAATCATGGATACGCGCGAGGGGATACTTGTTCTTGATTGTCACCTTGTTCAGTTGATTGTCACCTTGTTCAGTTGCCTCTTGGCCTTGCTCACTATGCAGACATCCTCGATGTCTCGACACTGCTGAACCAGTGTACCGAAATCTCTCGATGCAGAACCAGCAACATGATCAGCAATATCCTCATCAAGTCCCCTGCGGAACTTAGCAGCCAAGAAAGTCTGAGTAGGTATAGCCATCAACAAGTGAACAAACTTCACCAGCTCATTAAACTTCGCCAAGTACTCATCAATAGACAACGAGCCCTGCACCAAACGGTCAAACTCCCCCTGCATCTTGACGTGGGATGATGTGGATCAACGTTAGACGGTTTGAACCCTTCAAACCTGACACTGATCTCCTTGGTGTTTGAATCACAAACAAAGGTAACATCATGCTGTCTTAAAGCATGAGTCTTGATTGCATGTGTGATTCCGCTTGAGAAAATTTCCCTCTCACATGCTTCGGCCTTCAAGGCCATTTTACTTTCAAGTGGTATCAGAGCCAGGTTGCTTTACCATCGGCAGGTGATGGTACCTTGTTTGTGAAAATTGTTTTTTACGGTCAAAAGATCTTTAAAGGGTTAAAGCTTGAATTTTTACATATGGATTTTGAATTACAATGCTTTAAATTGTTAAAGTTTTTGTTTTTACGAACATGTTAATACGATTGCTATGTTCATATATCTATATGTAGCCATGGTTTTGTTTCTTTTTCTTTGTGAAAGTTTTAAAAGGAAACACCCTTTTGAAAGGGATGATTCGGCCATGAAGGGTACTTAGAGTACCTTGATTGTTTTCTTATTTTTCTCCATAAATTGTATCATGAGCATAGCATGAAATTTTTGTGACAAAAATTATCATATACATGCATATATGATTCGGCCATTAAAGGGTTTATGGCTGCATGCATGGTTTAATTTTGTGTTCTTTGAGAAAGAGTTAACAAAATTTGAATTATAAAAATTGTTATATAATTTGGCCATTAAGAGAAAAATTAAGAAAATTTGAATCATGATTCTTTTAATTATATTTTAATTGTTAAAATGTTGAGACGTGTGAAGGACATGTTTTATGATATTTGATATCTTGTGCTTGCAAAGTTGTTTAACCTTTCAGGTGCAAAAAGGAAGGGGATGGTCATGGTGCCCGAAATTTGAATTTCAAATTTTTAATTTAAAGGTGTAACTTTGCTCTATTTAAATTAGAGGTATAATTTGAATTTTGAATTTTGTAATTTTTCATTTGTCCCTCCAAAGATGTTTTGGAGTTTCTTTAATTATTTGTAATTAGAGAATTAGGCTAGTGGCATTTAGACGACAAGCAGCCGTGGCTTGAGAAGCAACATGGACGAATGCTTGAGCACCTTGACTTTCTCAAATAAAAGTGTTTTATATGCTTGTATGCTTTGTACGAATAGTATGCATGAGATAGTGTATCGCGAATGTATGCTTTTATGACTTAATACGTCTAGTATGCATGAATTGGACAAATCGCGTTTGTATGCCTTATTATGCACGTCCAATTGCGACTAGTGTAAACCGATAGATGTTTCACATAGGTTACGACTAGCATGATAACATACATATGCGTTTGATGAGATTTAGTAAACCCTAAATAAAAGGAACCCTTAAAATGAATAAATTATTAAGTGCATGATTACCTCCCACCACCAATATTACTCAAACCTCCTCTAAATAGTGGTGCTCCACAACTCAGTTGGGACCCACTCTTTCGTTAAGCAAGAGTAGTGTTAGAAGTGTGAGACACTTAGGGTGCTGGTTAGTGCTTAACTGAGGCATAAGTTGCAGGCTCAGCCGGGCTTATGTGCTTAGGGTAATAGTGCTAGGTTGGTTGCATGAGATGCACCACTAAATGACAAGGAGTTGTCAACCTAATGTTAAGAGAGGGTATGAGATACTGTTGATAAGGATCAACCCAATATTTAAATTAATCTTGCCATCTCAGATGGGGGTTAAAATAAATAATCGCACTCTTAATCCCACTAAGGTAAAGTCTAAAAGTAGATTAACCCTAAGCCAAATGGTAAGGGTCATTGACTTAGATAAAATAGTGGGAGGGGCGAATTATTTAAAGTCTTTAATAATTTGTTACACGACAATATATAGTAATCTATCTTTATATTTTCAGTTTTTAGTATGACTAATCCACTATCACAGCGCTTAATACTCAATACGAACAAACTAACCGGTCCTAATTTTATGGATTGGTATCGGAACGTCAGAAATGTTCTGCGAGCCAAAAAAGTTGCTTATGTCCTTGACATTGCTTTACCTATTACGAATAAGGAAGGGGAAGATGGGTTCGCAAAATTTGATTTCGAGGCCCACAAGCAACACATGAATGATAATGTATTGGCTTGTTGCATCATGCTGGCGTACATGTCGCCTGAACTGCGTAAACAACACGAGCATATGGATGCCCCCTCTATTATCCTGCATCTCAGGGAGTTGTATAATATTAAAGGCAGACATGAGAGGTATGAGACCTTTAGGGAATTGTTCCTATGCAAGATGACTGAAGGCATGTGTTTTAACCGCCATGTACTGAAGATGATAGCACTCATTGAGAAGCTAGAGGATCTAGGGTTCACAATGGATGCTGAATTGATTAATGACTTAGTTCTATCATCACTTCCTCCTTCTTTCAGTGAACTCATAATGAATTACCACATGCATGGGATGCTTGTGAGCTTGCCAGAGTTGTTAAGTATGTTAACAACTAATGAAATGTCTATCAAGAAGGATGAGACACAAGCTCTCCTGATTGGTGGGCCTAAAAGGGCTAAGGGTAAGGGCAAGGAGCAAAAAAGAAGAGTAAAAGTGCACCCAAGGACTAAAGCGATGTTGTGTGCTTCTATTGTGGCAAAAATGGCCATTGGAAGAGAATTGTCCAGACTACCTGAAGAGTGTGAAGGAGCATGGTGATGCTTCTACCTTAGATATTCACATGATTGAGATAAATTATTCTTGTGCTAATCCGACTTCAAGGGTAATGGATACCGGTTGTGGTTCTCATAATCTGCAATTTGTTGCAGGTACTTAGGAGCCCTAGAAGATTGGAGAAGAATGAGGTGGACCTCCATGTTGGTGATGGTGTAAGAGTTGCTGCTCATGCTGTTGGAGATACCGACCTCATTAGCCTACGGGCCTCTTATTGCATTTGAATATTTGTCTTTATGTTCCCGGCATTTCTAGAAACATTATTTCTATTTCTTATTTAGAACAAGATGGTTTTGCTTTCACTGTTAGGGATAGTACATTTTCTATCATTTTGAATGATATTTTTTTTTGGTACTGCTTCTTTAATAAATGGCTTGTATGTTTTGGGAACTAAAGTGCTCAATGTAGATGTGAAATGACCTAGGATAGATAATCAATCCTATCTTTAGCACTGCAGACTAGGAGGGCACATAAAATAAACAAGATTTTCTAGGATGCATAGAGATGGATACCTAGATCCCAAGGATCTGGAATCCCATGGACAATGTGAATCTTGTCTAGCTGGGAAAATGATTTGTCAAAAGCCCAAAGGGCTTGAGATTCATAAGGCTAGTGTGTTATTAGAACTCAGTCACTCTGATGTATGTGGCCCAATGTCTATTAAGGCTAGAGGAGGATACTCCTATTTCATTACCTTTATGGATGAAGTAGAGAAACAACGTGGCAAGATGGTTAAGTCATTGCGATCAGATCGTGATGGTGAATATCTGAGCCATGATTTTCGGGATTATCTAAGAGAAAATGGAATTCTCTCGCAGTTTACTGCACCTTACACACCACACCAATATGGTGTCTCAGAAAGAAGAAATAGGACCTAGTTAGACATGGTTAGGTCTATGATGAGTGAGACTCAACATCAAAAATAATTTTAGGGATATGCCTTAGACACAGCGGCATACCTTCTAAATAAAGTACTATCTAAATTTGTTCAGACTACACCATATAAGATATGGAATGGTAAGAGACCCAACCTGAGTTACCTCAGGGTATGGGGATCGCCGGCTTATGTCAAAGCGTTGGCATCAGACAAGCTTAGTGCTGAGAGTACTAAATGTCAATTTATGGGGTATCCTAGAGGTTCTAAGGGATACTACTTTTACTCCAAGAATAAACACAAGGTGTTTGTGTCCAAGAATGCTGAGTACCTTGAGAAGGATTTGATCTCTCAAGGAGCCAGTGGGAGTAAGATTGATCTTGAAGAAGTTCAAGGACCACAAGAACAGATTGAGGAACCCGAGTCTGCTTCGCAGGCGACGTTCTCCAATGGAGAAGTAAACACACAACTCCGTAGGTCATGAGAATCAGCAAACCGTCGAGGATGATGAACCAAGTAACTACGAAGAGGCAGTCAAGGAAGTTGACTCTTCCAGATGGCTTGAAACCATGAAATCTGAAATGGATTTGATGTATCAAAACAAGGTATGGACCTTGGTTCCCAAATCGCAAGGAATAGTTCCTATTGGTAACAAATGGGTCTTTAAAAGAAAGACTGATGCAGATGGCAACGTTCAAACCTACAAAGCTAGGTTGGTGGCGAAAAGGTATCGTCAAAAATAAGGAGTTGACTATGATGAGACTTTCTCACCGATTTCCATGATCAAATCTATTATGATCATGCTTCCAATAGTAGCATATCACGACTATGAAATCTGGCAAATGGATGTCAAGACTGCCTTCTTGAATGGGTTCTTGAAGGAGGAAGTGTACATGACACAAACTGAAGGCTTTGAAATCAAAGATTAGGAGCATATGGTATGCAAACTACAAAGGTCGATATATGGGCTAAAGCAAGCATCAAGGAGTTGGAATGTTCGTTTTGATGAAGTCGTTAAGAGTAACGGTTTTATCAAGAACGAGGATGAACCTTGTGTTTACAAGGAGGTTAGTGGGAGTAATGTTGTTTTCCTAGTACTTTATGTATATGACATATTGCTAATAGGAAATGACATCCCCACATTACAAATAACGAAAGAGTGGCTTTCAGAAAGCTTCACCATGAAGGATTTGGGAGAAGCAGCCTTTATACTTGGTATAAATATCTATAGAGATAGATCCAAGAGGCTGCTGGGTTTATCTCAATCCACGTATATTGAGAAGAAGCTAAAGAGGCTTAGCATGGAAGGGTCAAAAAGGGGTTTTCTTCCCGTTAGTCACGGGGTATACCTTTCAAAGGCTATGTGTCCTAAGTCACAGCCTGAGAAGGATCGCATCAGTGGAATTCCATACGCTTCGGCTATTGGATCCATCATGTATGCCATGATATGTACGAGACCAGATGTCTCATATGCTTTGAGCATTACAAGCAGATACCAGTCTGACGCTGGAGACGGTCACTAGACAGCAGTCAAGACCATCCTTAAATACTTAAGAAGAACTAAGGATGTGTTTCTGGTCTATGGTGGGGTTGATGAGCTAACAGTGAAAGGGTTCACTAATGCCAGCTTTCAGATTGACAAAGATGACTGCAAGTCACAGTCAGGGTTCGTATTCACCTTAAATGGTGGGGAGTACCTTGGAAGAGTTCCAAGCAGAAGACAACAGCAGATTCAACGACAGAAGCTGAATACATAGCTGCTTCAGAAGCGGCTAAGGAAGCAGTGTGGATCAAGATAGGATGAATGTGAAGATGGACCCATATAGATGAACCCATACAGTTGCTTTGCGAAAGCACTGGAGCCATTGCACAGTCAAAGGAACCTAGGTCTCATTAAAGATCTAAACACGTGCTCCGCAGATATCACCCGATTAGATTAATCATTGATAGGATGAATGTAAAGATGGATTATGTTCACACAAATGATAACCTAGCCGATTCTTTGACAAAGGCTATTTCTGAGAGAAAACATGATAGTCATTATGAGGCTTTGGGTATACGACTTAGGTCAGATTGGCTCTAGGCCAAGTGGGAGCTTGTTAGTATATGGATGTCCTAGAGACAATCTTTTGATTAGATTAGGACATATGTGGACCTTTTATATTGTCGCAAATAAATGAAAAGCATTCTTTATCCTGTTTCATATTTTGTCTCAATATTATTATTAATATTTTATATGAGTAACTGGATAAACCCCTTGGAATAAAATAAGTATCTCTTGAGTATCTGTGATGAGATCACGATTATGAGGATTCTAGGATACTGCATGTTTATTCCTAATCTTATGTTCCTAGTCTAGAGACACTTAGAATGGGGATCAGTGATCTCAGGTAAGACTAGCATGACTTATCTACTTGTATTTGGATACAAGGTAAAGACCTCATGTGCTACAGATATGGAGATGTCTTAGCTAAAGTCGTGGGTGGACCTATAAGGGTATAGCTCGCACTGAGCAGACCCACAAAGAGACTCTATGAGGAAATCTCACAGATAGTGTCATTAGAGTAGTCTCTTTATATTTGGGTATGTCTTTTCTTAGACCAGATGTTATTACCTAGACTGTGTTCTAGAAGGCATGCTTTGATTGTATACCTCGTCTTCCTGAAACATGGAGACTCATAGGTACACTTTTGGGCTTGTCCTGAAAGAGCCCAAGTATAGGGTGATAAGCTGAAGGAATTCATCAAATCTCTGTGAGAGATTAGGTTATCTGTAAACCGGAGAAATCATGATGACATTTTACAGGGACTCAGGAATCTATGCATAGTAAAAGAGATCATGAGATAATCTGCCTTTAGAGTCAGTAAACTGAAGATTCCATATTTCGAATAAAGCTTACCCTAAACCGCAAGGGTTGATACGTTTCCTTACCCTAGGTTTAATGGAAAAGTAACCGAGACGAAAGGAAATATATATGGCAACCAAATATGTGTAATACGATGATCAAGTCATTAATCTAACTAGTTCTGGGGCAACAAAGCATTGCTAGTGCTCTGTGTTGTCATTAAATTGGTTGTGGGCTTGTTGGGCCCGAGCCCATTTATGTCAGTGGCTATGTTGGACCTAATGGGTCACACACTAACACCTTATTGTCATGATGATCTAGCATTAAAGGTATTGGGCCTAATAATGGTTGTTAGCCCAAGAAGAAGTTTGGAAGCCCACATAAAAGGGAAAAGGGCGCATGAATCATGTAATGGGCTTGGATGGTCCAAGACATTACTAATTAATTTAATTAGTTAAATTAATTATCAAATATTTAAATTTTGAATTTTGATTTTGAATTTAAATGTTTGAACATTTGAATTTAAATGTTTGAATTTGAATTTGAATTTCCTATGAAGAGTTATTTCATAACAAAAGGATAATATAAGATCTTGATGGAACAAATTCCTTGTATCGCTGATTTGGTGTGATTATGAGTGTCATATAGTCAACCAAATAAGCTCCAATCAGATTTGGTTGGTCAAGAGAATTGTAACAACCCGTGTATACCCGGTTTGTTAACATATCATCGTATTAAGCTACGCTTAATTAAAATGCGGAATAACTTTTTCTTTAATTCAATTATGACGGCATTAACCTTAGCCAAGTTTATTACTTAATCAATTTCATAAAATATCGCCTGTATGTAAATTGCAAAAGACAACTAACTGAATACCTCAATAAATAAATAAAGTGAGTATCTAAAGTCACGGATCTACAACACGTAGTCCGGACAATAATCCTGATACATTATTACAACTTTAAATAAACAAGACATACTTAAGTCTATGTGGCATGGACAAACCCCATGCTCACCAAATAAGGCAACAAAGCCCCATAGCAGTCTCAACAACAACAACAACATAATAATAACTGAAGCTATAAGCATAAAAGCAACAGGTATATCCAGCATCCAACATGTCAGCACATAACAAGTCTATAATCAACTAAGCTCCGGCCTCCTGCCGCCAGAGGCATCTACTCCAGCATTTCCTGAAATAAGCGTCCCCAAACGTGGGGTGAGATCTCTAATCAAAGAAATCTCAGTAAGACAAGAGGTCCTCAAAGCTCTTCCACCCCAAGCTCACTTACATGTGCAAATATAAGTTCAAAAGCATATATCTGATATAAGTTCCAAAATAGTGCAATGCAGCAGATATCATGTTATGTAGGTTATACTATTCTACTGATCAGAGAAGTGCAGGAATACGTCTATTACCCACACAGTTCCAGCCCATGCTGTACCTACCCCCAAAGGACCACCCCATGGCTTCCCTTTAAGGCAAACACCACATAAATATCATACAGCAATTGCACTTAACAGCTCCATAGCATTTCAATAAAATAGTACATGAAAAATACATCATGCATATAAACCATCTCCCCATAGGAAATGGTGGAACCAACAATGGCTAAACCGAGGACACGAAAGCTTACCTTGCAAGCAATCAATCCAAGCCAAGAGTCCTCACATCTCAAGGTCCAACACAACAGAAATCACAATCTGATTTAGACCAGCAATCATATCAATAACATAGCTCGTAAGCATAAATATAAAGACTATGTTTCTTTGTTACGTTTTACGTCTTAAGGCTTCCCACCAAGCCACAAGCCCTTAGTCCCTTGATTCTGACTTAATTAAGTATTTACCGAAGTTCAACTCCATCAAAATAGGGTCCACAAACCCATAACTCCAATCTGTATGAACAGTACCTCACTGTTCTTCAAAAAACCCAGAATATCCAGATATATGACGGGGACATATCCGGATATCCATATCCGGATATCTCCAAGCCCATATCCGGATACCAATATCCGGATATTTCGTGACAGAATACAGTTTCTGCATTTCGCGAGATATCACTCCCAAGGTTCCATTTTATTAAAACTGCAGTTGTAATTCTTTACCAAAAATTCTGAGATTTTAATATGTTAAACTAGACCTCACAAGCTTTCCAACGACATATCTTATGTCTCAATCGGAGTTGTATAACTCCGGTTATGATTTTCACAAAGTGACTGCTGCCAACTGAATTCCCAGCAACCAAGACGCGACTTTAAAGTAACACTGTGATCAAACCACTTATCCAATGGCTATGAAATCTTACAGGGTTGTAGCCTTATGTGTTACCTACACATAGGTCCAAACAGGTTCGTTGCTGTCCCCATATCCGGATAGGCCATATCCGGATATCATATCTGGATATTTCACGACAGAGGCCACAAACAGCAGCCTAGCACAAAAATATCCATTTAAAATTCCAACTTTGACCTAGATACATCTATCCCATCGACTTAGCATGCATTTTAACACTTAGGTTCATCAACCAACGTTCAAATTATCAAGAATCATAATTTTACATCTTCAATTCATGTTATATTCATTAAAACACAAAGGAAAGTGTTGAGACATATACCCAAAGCTTCAAAACAGAGGAAATGAGTGATCTTTGAGGTCTTGAAGTAACTCTAAGCTACTGACCAAATGTGCACACGAATTCAAGCTCTCAAGTTGGGTCCTTTCTTCACAAAGTAAGCTTCTTGGTGATGACAAGTAGGTGTACAATGGCCCAAACCAACAAAACAATGATGAAAGCTCTCTAACTCCCTAAGTCAGAATTAGAGTCTCTCAAGAGTGGGTTTTTATTCTTCAAGATGTTAGCTTCCAAGGATTCAAGATGATCAAGAACAAGAAAGATGAAGAATCAATGAGAAAGGTGGTCACTTTATGGTTTTGCAAGGAGAGGGATGCAATGGAATAGTGCACAAAAGGCTGGTCAGCCTCCCCAAGGTCACGTAGCAATAGAAAAATGCCTAGGGTTTTGTGCAAAAGTTATATTTATAGCCACTTAACAATTAAACACGCAGTATTAACTTTAATAGCTACGCAAAATATTTTAATCCCAAACATTGGAATCTTAACCTACTCATTTTCTAAGATTTTTCATATTTTTATTTTATTTTTCTGAGCACCTTTCCGGTATGCGCTTTTCCATAGCCAGTATCAGTTCTGGCATCAGTTCTCATTATTTTGACTTGAAACTCATTTTAGAAGTCCTACACATTATTCTAGTAATTATCATGCACTTATTATAATTTTCTGGGATACTTCGCCGGTACGCATTTATACCGGGTAGTACAGCCGGTATCTGCGCTTTTCACCCGAAAAGCGACTTTCAACATTGTTACCCACTTACTATAATTATTAAAGCCTTATAATAATTATTAGGGTCAATTATGGAATTATTTCCTAATTCTCACATTTAATTAATTAATTTCCTTACTTAACGGTGCAGGTTCTTACAAGAATCAGTGAGTGAGTTGGTTCAAATTTGAATGCAACAGCTCAACGTATCTGGACCCCTTTTGGGGATGAATGGGGCGCATAGATGGCTGGCCATATGATGGCCATTAGATCAGAATTTTGACTAGATAAAGACCTAGTCTCATGAGGATTGAATAGCAGGTTGTTGGGAATTTTGAATTGCAACAACTCCACCCTTTCTCTCCATTTATGTGAGCCACTTAGGATCAGAATTTTAAGTGAAGAAATCTGATTGCATCCTTGCTTCCTCTCATCCTTTTGGTGCACCACTTTTGTTAGGTCTTCCCTAAGTGTTTTTGGAATTAACCTAGCCTTTTCTAAGATCATGCATGCCCCACTTTTGTTAAGTTTTCATGCTGAAGACTTCACTCTTCTAAACACCTTTACCTAGCCTCCTCCTTCACACATTGGACGCCTAGCAAGCTTTTATGGTGATCAATTGGTGGCTTTTCAAGAAGAGTTCTTGCATCTTGACGTGGGGTGGTGTGGATCAACGTTAGAGGGTTTGAACCCTTCAAACCTGACACTGATCTCCTTGGTGTTTGAATCACAAACAAAGGTAACATCATGTTGTCTTAAAGCATGAGTATTGATTGCAAGTGTGATTCTGCTTGAGAAAAATTTTGTTTTTCCCTCTTACATGCTTCGGCCTTCAAGGCCATTTTACTTTCATCAAGGACATCTTCGGTGGCTATCCGGTTCTCCTCTTGAACAGTGCCCATCATCGCCTGGTTGTCCAATCTAGCGGCCTCCTGATTGGCTACTCTCACCGCCTGCATCTCAACTAATGCAGTCAGGACCGGGTCAGGTTGACCCTCATTAGTGTCTCGGTTCCTCCTGGGTTGGACCATGACTCTGCATAAGTTACACAAAGAATGAGTTGATCAGGCCCACACAATGTGGTCACATATGCATTATCATAATAAAACCCAACAGAGAGAACACACAAGACAGACTCGCAGTAAAACATCCTAAGTTATTGCAATACATACAGGCTTTTCCCTAGAAAGTGCTCTGATACCATAAAATGTAACACCCTGTGTATACCTGGTTTGTTGACATGTCATCCTATTAAGCCACGCTTAATTAAAAATGAAGAAATTCTTTTTCTTTTCAATTATGACGTCATTATACTTAGCCAAGTTGATTACTTAATCATTTTCATAAAAACTCATCTGTATGTAAATTGCAAAAGACAGCTAACTGAAATACCTCAATAGATAAATATGTGAGTATCTAAGTCACGGATCTACAACACGTAGTCCGGACAATATCCTGATACATTATTACAACTCAAATAAACTTAACATCCTCAAATCAGTGTGGCATGGACAATCCCCATGCTCACCAAATAAACAGCATACTCATCAAGTCCCAGTACAAACAACATGATAAAGGATAAAGCATAAACACTAAGAAGGTGCAGCAGCATAATCAGCAAACATGTCAATCAACTAAGCTCTGGCCTCCTACCGCTAGAGGTCTCAACCCCTGGATTACCTGAACCTGAAATAAGCGTCCCAAACGTGGGGTGAGATCTCTAAACAAAAATCTCAGTAAGACAAGGGGTTCTCAAGGATCTTCCACCCTATGCTCACTTACATGTGCAATATAAGTTCAAAATCATTTAAACAATATAAGTTCCAAAATTAGTGCAATGCAACAGATAATCATGTCATGTGTGTCAATACTATTCTATTGGCCAGAGAAATGCAGGACATACGTCTATGTCCTACAGCTAGTGCAAGATGCCACTTGCATCCACCTACAGTCTCACCATCTTGTATGACGCCACATACTCAAGCTTACCGTCTAAGTGGAACAACACATACATATTATAAGCCATTTCACATATCAGCTCAAAAGCATTTTAAGTATAAAAGCATGTAAACACAACATGCTTTTAAACCATTCCCCCATGGGGTATGGTGGAAGCCAAGAGTAAACACAAGCTCAAAGCCCAAATACAGCAGAATCACAATCTGTTTTGGACCAATAATCATATTCAACAAGAATAAGACACAAAGACAACGCCTTTCCTTTACATTTCATGTCTTTAGGCTTTTCACAAAGACATAAGCCCTTAATCACTTAGATTCTGACTTAGATTAATCATTATAGAAGTCCCTCTTCATCAATCTAGGATCCACAAACCCAAAACAGCCTTATGTATGAATAGTACAACTACTGCTCTTCGAAAACCCAGAATATTCGGATATATGTCAGGGGCATATCCGGACATGCATATCCGGATATCCATATTCGGATACCTCAAAGTCCCTATCCGGATATCAATATCCGTATATTTCGTGACAGAAAGCAGTTTCTGCATTTCGCGACATATCACTTCCAAGGTTCCATTTTTAACACTTCTAAACGTTAAAACAACATCTTTAAGCCCATTTAGTTTCTTATACTGGTTGGTTACGTGTTTATCTCATTAAACATGGCAAGACTCCACTTTTACCCATTAAAACTCATGATCAAAGGTTGTACAACTTACCCAAGGTTCAAAACAGAGCAAAGGATGCTCTTGGAGCTCACCAAATTGCCTCTACAGTTCTGACTTTAATGTGCACGAAAATGGCACACCAAGAAGGTTTCTTTCTCTTCAAAGATCGCACCTTGAAGCCATACAAGCAAGGAGCAATGACCCTTCCCCAAACCATAGTGAAGTTAGCCTTGAAGACACTCAAGGACAGCACCTCCAACTCAGAAATGGAGCATTCCCCTTGAAAGTAAACTGGCCTTGAAGGTCGAAGCATGTGAGAGGGAAAAACAAAAATTTTCCTTGCGGAAACACACATGCAAACAGTTTTTCATGCTTTAAGACATCATGATGTTACCTTGTTTACGATCTAATCGTCAGGGAAATCACTTGTCAGGTTTGAAGGGTTCAAACCCTCTAACGTTGATCCACCCACACCACCCTTCGTCAATTATGCAAGAACACCTTCTTGAAAGCCACCAGATGACCACCACAGAGAGGCTTGCTATGCGCTCAATAGGTAAAGATGGAGGCTAGGTTTAGTGTTTAGAAGAGTGAAGTCTTTAACATGAAAACTTCACTAGAGTGTGGCGCATAGAGTGAGGAGAATTGGCTAGGTTTACTTGTGAAAACCCTAAGGGAGAATAACACCCCTTTGTGCGCATAAGAGAGTTGTTTAGTAGGGAGAGAATGAGAGGATTTTCCTCACTTGAAAATCCCTCAAGATGCGCGCATAGTTGGAGGAGTTGTTGCAATTCAAAATTGCCAACAACCTTCCATTTGAATTCTCATGAGATTAGGTCCTTATCCTTTCATGATTCTGACCTAATGGTCATCATATGACCACTCACTTATGTGCCACACTCAGTCCCAAAATGAGTGCAAATACGTTGAGTAGTTGCATTTAAATTTGAACCAACTAACTCACTGATTCTCTCAACCAACCAAAACAGAATTGGACCACATTTAGTTGACAAGATGACTCTCATTAGCAACTACAGTGGCGCACCATTCCCTTATTGGATGACATCAAATATCTTCTCTTGATGTAGGGGATTTATTCAAACAAGATCTCATCTTATCCTTTTGTTATGAAACAACTTTTCATAGCCAATTCAAATTCGAATTCAAACACTTGAATTCAAATGTTCAAACATTTAAATTCAAAATTTAAATTCACAATTCAAAATTCAAATTCAAAATTCAAATTTTAAAATCCAATTTCAAAATTCAAATTTCCAATTTCAAATTTCAAATTCAAAATTCGAATTTCCAAATTCAAATTCCAAATTCAAATTTCAAAATTCAAAATTTAAATGTTTGATAATTAATTTAACTAATTAAATTAATTAGTAATGTCTTGGACCATCCAAGCCCATTGCATGATCCATGCGCCCTCTTCCCTTCAGGTGGGCTTCCAAACAGCTTTTTGAGCTAACAACCATTATTAAGCCCAATACCTTTAAAGCTAGTTCATCATGACTACAAGGTGTTAGTGTGTGACCCATTACGTCCAACGTAGCCTCTAACATAAATGGGCTCGGGCCCAACAAGCCCACAACCCAGTTAATGACAACGCAGAGCACTAGCAATGCTTTGTTGCCCCAGAGCTAGCCAGATTAATGACTTGATCATCCTATTACACATATTTGGTTACCGTATGTATTTCCCTTCGTCTCGTTATCTTCCCATTAACCTAGGGTAAGGAAATGTATCAACCCCTGCGGTTTAGGGTAAGCTTTATTCGAAATATGGAATCTTCAATTTACTGACTCTAAAGGAAGATCATCTCATGATCTCTTTTACTATGCATAGATTCCCGAGTCCCTGTAAATGTCATCCCGATTTCTCCGGTTTACAGATAACCTAATCTCTCACAGAGATTTAATGAATTCCTTCAGCTTATCACCCTAGCCATGTGCTCTTTCAGGACACGCCCAACAGCATACCTATGAATCTCCATGTTTCAGGCAGACGAGGCATCCAATCAAAGCATGCCTTCTAGAACACAGTTTAGGTAATAACCTCTGGTCTAAGGAAAGACATATCCAAATATAAAGAGACTACTCTAATGATACTATCTGTGAGATTTCCTCATAGAGTCTCTTTTTGGGTCTGTTTAGTGCAAGCTATACTCTTATAGATCCACCCACGACTTTAGCTAAGACATCTCCATATCTGTAGCACATGAGGTCCTTACCTTGTATCCATATACAAATAGATAAGTCGTGCAAGTCTTACCCGAGATCACTGATCCCCAATCTCAGTGTCTCTAGACTAGGAATATAAAATTAGGAATAAACGTGTGATATCCTTGAATCCTCATGATCGTGATCTCATCTCAGATACTCAAGAGATACCTGTTCTATTCCAAGGGGTTTATCCAGTTTGTTCATATAATATTAACAATAATATCGAGACATAATATGAAACTGGATAAAGATTGCTTTTATTCATTTGCGACAAATAGTTCTACATCTAGTGTCATTTATTTAATCAAAAGATTGTCTCTAGGACACCCATATACTAACACCCCTCCCTCACATTGCTAACCCACACCCAACCAAGTGTTTAGATGAAGAAAATGAGGGAAAAGGTAAAAACTTGGAACATTTTCAAGTAAGGGAGACTAAGGAATGAAGGTGGCAGTAGCTGGACCCAAAGCTTCACATAGAATGTGTGTAACCCTCTATATATAGCCATTTAATATTTAAACACACTGTATTAGCATTAATAGCTATGCTTAGTGTTTTAATCCCAAACTTAAGATTCAAAACCTACTCATTTTTCTAAGATTTATCATATTTTTATTTTATTTTTTGCAGCACCTTTCCGGTACGCGCTTTTCCATAACAAGTATCCGTTCTGGCACCAGTTCTCATTATTTTAACTAGAAACTTGTTTTAATAGTCCTACATATTATTTTAGTAATATTCATGCACTTATTATAATTTTTTGGGATACTTCGTCGGTACAAATTTATACCGAGTAGCAGAACCGGTATCTGCACTTTTCGTCCGAAAAGTGACTTTCGACCTTATTAATCATTTACCATAATTATTTAAGCCTTAAAGTAATTATTAGGGTCAATTATGGAATTATTTCGTAATTTCTCATAATTAATTAATTAACTTCTTTAATTAACGGTGCGGGTTCTTACACCAAACGTGTATCGGGCCTAATCACACACGATTGATGTATGAAGACTCTGAATTGGGCTATCAGATTTCTTGGCTGGTGGTGATTGCTAAAGATGTGATGGGAATGATTCTCCCTTGGCGCGATGATCCTAATCGAGGGTACTTGCAATGACACTCCGACGCTCAAGTCAGTATCAATGTCAGATTTATGTGTATTCTTACTGAATTAGATTATTATATGTGGGCATGTACCCTGTGCTTATATAGTGAATCTGATACCGCCTTTGATAGGCGATATGACTTCTGATTGGTTGTTTATGCTGCAGGTTCAAGTGGTACTTCCATGGCTTTATCTCATTAGGTCGGGCTATCTGGGTAGAGTGGTGTCAAACTGGTGCTGTCTTCTACTTATTTGTTTAATGGCGCGGTGGATCTTCACTTGTATCATTGTTTGCTTCCTTATCTCTGAAGTTATGTCAAAAGGCGGTTTAGGCGCGATGAGTCCATCGCGCCCTTTGATCCTTTATGTGTGATGAGGACACCGCGCTCTGTGTTAGGGCCTTGTGGGTTTAAGCCTTGATCTTTGGGCTTTTAACCTTTAGTGGGCCTGCTATATTTTATCCAGATCAATATTGAATAAATGACACAAAACTCTATTTAAGTGTAAAATATCGAAGTGCATTCCAATGGAACCTATGGCAAAGCACTAACAAGAATGCACAAAACTTGATTCGGTCAAAGCCACGTTACAATGAGTCTTTAGAAAGAGCCCTTACCTTTCAGCGTTGGATTGGACAATGACTAGTGAAAAACTAAATAGAAAGACACGTTATAGTAGTATGCATCGCATCGTCATGGAATAGACAAGGGAATATGTTGGTCCTTTCACTATGTTCAGTTCATTAATTAATACTATGTGCTTTTGAATTACTTATTCTAGTGTGAAACAATATTTGTCTGTTCCTTGCTTTACATGCATGGATATCAATGATAATAAGATTATGATTCTTAATCTTTACGATATCGACAAAGAGGATAAAGCTTGTGCCTTTTGCTCTTTTGGGGCACTTAATTTGAAATCCACTTAATTGTTTGCAATATTCTACAATAGCTCTTTTGGAATTATTTAGCATAAGTTCCATTCTACCTAACTAGCTGGCATGTTTTAAAAGTAAACACTCACATAAATAATATCGAAATTTCGTTAGTAAGCAAATTGATGCTTTGGTTACTATTGTTTCAGAATCCTTCGCAATATTATATTTGCGAGAAAAGTTTAAAAATCATTAGTGTTGTAGCAGATGCTACAAAAGAAGAAGATTGCAGAAAGGATAAGAGGAGGAGAAGAAAGAATTGAGAGAGAAAGAGTCACGAGAGAGAAGAGAATTTCCAATAATTTTCTGATATATTCATATCCATTATTCGCATTTCATAGGCTATTTATACTAGTAGTTGCATTACATAAAAATGGGAAATTACTATAATTAATGATGACAGGTGTCACCAACTATATAACATTAATGGCCTTACGGATTTTAGCCCAAAACATAATCTTAATTACGATAATTAATGATGACAGGTGTCACCAACTATATAGCATTAATGGCCTCATGGATTTTAGCCCAAAACATAATCTTCCAAGTAGCTGGGCTGATTCCTCTTTCTTAGGCTATTTTCCCTGTTACGGGCTGAGCCTAATTCATTATTTTGGTCCGTTACATTCCATCGCCCTTCAAACCAACCTCGTCCTCGAGGTTGAATGTTATGTCTACCGGGGTCAAAGACGAACCTTGGAACTGGTGTTGAGCTTGAGTGAATATAGAATTGAGTAGCATGCTTAACAAGAGATATACCAGCATGTATATGAAAGGGAATGCCGAAAGTAATCTCATTGCAATAACCAGAAAAATCTTCCCTGAATTTTGCAGCATGTTTATCAATGTTGATACCAATGAAATCTCTCTGGCATATTTTCACTCCCTTGTACACCTTCGAATCATTTTCATCAAAGATGCAACCAACAATGTCTTCAATAATATCATCATGGTCATCCATTTCAGCAAACATCTTGTGGGCATAACAGGATAATCTATGCGTAGCCAAAATAGGGTCACAAACCATTGCACAAGTTGAATCTGGTGGCTTAGGCAAGGGTGGCTTAGCACATAGTGTATAGGGAACCACAACACCAAGGATCTCGGAGCGTGGAGCAACAACACCCTCTTTTAGAAGATAAGATGTCGTGCCGCTACTCGGACTCGAACCGAGATGCTATAGCACTGCTTCCTAAGAGCAGCGTGTCTACCAATTTCACCATAGCGGCTTACTCAAAATTATAATAACCTATTTTTAGTCAATCGTCGAGAATTAAATGCATCTCCATTTTTCAATAAAAGAAAAATAGTGAATTTATGGATTAAAAATATAGTACTCCATTCAAACAATTTTTGTATTTTTTTTTTAATATCACCGTACACAGGGGTGTCAGATGCAGGACCCTGGAATGGATGAGGGTGGTTCGGGACATCTGAGATCTGGAAGGAAGGATCTGCAATGAACGAGGGTGTTCCCTTAGCAACAAATGATCCACCAAACGAAATGGAGGCTGAGGACGCTCCACCAATCGGAGCTAGTGCAGAGCTTGTGGGCACGCTCATTGATTGTGGGAGGGACGCCATCCACAGGTCTGTAGTCGTAGGGGCTTCGGGTTTCCTTAATCGCTGACGCCGCACAAGATATCCACGAGATATCATTTGAATCCTAATAGCATCTATATCTTCCAGATCAACGTGCATCTCTAGATAGGAGATCAACGTGCATCTTATCAATATCAGCCCTAATCTTTGTGAAATCAAATCGCAGCTCAGCTCGAACCCTTGCGAAATCAGATTGCATCTTGGCCCTAGCCCTTGCGAAGTCAGCACGCGATTTTGTAAGGGACTGGTCGATTGCATGAAGTATTACAGTGATATCATCCCAGCATAATGGAATGGAAGGTGCAATGGATGGGTGAAATTGGGTATCAACGATTTGGTGTGGAAGAGGATAAATGTTACTTTTAGCTATGGAGGAAGAGTAGATCAATGAAAACACCATTGTAGCAGATGCTACAGAAGAAGAAGATTGCAGAAAGGATAAGGGGAGGAGAAGAAGGAATTGAGAGAGAAAGAGTCACGAGAGAAGAGAATTTCCAATAATTTTCTGATATATTCATATCCATTATTCTCATTTCATAGGCTATTTATACTAGTAGTTGCATTACATAAAAATGGGAAATTACTATAATTAATAATGACAGGTGTCACCAACTATATAACATTAATGACCTTATGGATTTTAGCCCAAAACATAATCTTAATTACGATAATTAATGATGTAGGTGTCACTAATTATAGAGCATTAATGGCCTCAAGGATTTTAGCCCAAAACATAATCTTCCAAGTAGCTGGGCTGATTCCTCTTTCTTATGTTGTTGTCCCTGTTACGGGCTGAGTCTAATTCATCATTTTAGTCCATTACAAGTGTCATCTGTTTTTTGAGCATGGGTAAATAAGTGGGCATATTACTTGCTGCCTCTATTAATTATATTATAAAAAAAAGTGTGACGTATACTGATTTTGTTCTCGTAGTAGAATATAGAACTATGTGCAATTCGCCACCTTCGATTTTATTCTTATTCGATTTTTTTTGTATGCAAAAGCTTTTGGTAAATTTAAGTCTCTTTACCCTCCTTAAGAATTGCAACTTTAACCATCAAACATATTAAAAAAGAAATTAATTAATCATAGAATTATATGTGTGTGTTTTGGTGAGAGGCTAACAGTCTTGCGGTGAAAATCTCATGCCCATCATGATATATCATAATTAATAAAGGTTAACTCCTGCTACGAAAGATAACGCAAAACATATTATAAAAATGGGAAAAGTATTTTTCCGGTTACCGGAGATAAAGTTATCTCCAGTAAACTCAAAACGACGTTGTTTTGGGTTATAAGATTAAAAAATTATAATAATAAAGATTAATATAACCCTGCAATATATTATATTTACAAAAACACTTAGATTTCCGTCCCAAAACAACGTCATTTTGAATTCTCTGGAGATAACTTTATCTCCCGTGACTGGATAAATCTTTTACCCATAAAAATTGGGGTTAATGGTACATCTCATTCTAATTGGTTTTTGTTCAATTTTTTCGTGGTGTGTGCGCGCGTTCATGTGAGTTGGTGCGAGGCTAATACACTTACGGTAAAAAATATTAGACCCATCATGATATATCATATTCAATAAAGGTTCACTTTTGCTCCGAAAGATAACACAGAACAATATTAAATTGGGGTTAATAGCGCATCTAATTCTAGTTGCTTTTTGTAAACAGTGTCTTGTTCAATTTTTTCTTCACCTTTTAACCTAGCCTAACAAAAACACAAAATTTTATGGTTAATTCTCAATCAAAAGTAATAGTAGAATGATTTAGCTAAAAAATAATAAATGTGTCTATATGTTAAGAATATTCTTGAATTTTTTAGGAATAGAGAGAGAAGAAAAGAGAGTGAGAGAGAAGAGATCAGAAGATGGAAGAGATTGTCAAACTTTTCATGTCATTTTCCTTGCTCATCAGAGTTTTAATACATTCTAACAAATTCTTAACTCACTCCAGGGTAACTATTCCCTATGGAGCTTACGTATTACACTTCATAGACCAACAACATCAAACTAAGATTAAATGGGCTCAGTCTCCCAACACTGGTACTAATTTAGATAAGTGGGCCTCTTGCTAACCCTTTTGGGTCTAACATTGAGATGGGCCGTAACATCCCCCTGTTGAAAATCTGCCTCATCCCTGAGGTGGCTGGGATATGAGTTGTCTTGGTCAATAGTATTAATAGGTGTGGCTTTGTGGGTGGTTTGGTGGCCAGCTGTAAAGGGATTATTAACAACCATTGTGTAACATCCCACTTAATTATGAAATATATATAAATTGCTATGAGGATTATGGATATTATGTTAAATTCGAGCTATGTGCATTACATGCTTGGATTTCGGATTATATAGCTATTAGTATGGAATTAATTTTGAGTTAGGGAATTATTGAATTATAAAAATAGGTGAGAATTTACTTTGGTCATGAGGAACTTTAGTTAAAATTTATAAGAATAACTTTATAGTAACATATAGAAGGGATTAAAATTATTTAAAAGTCATAGAACTTATTAACTTGGGATGGTCATAAAATAACATAGTAATTGAACTTAAATATTTTGGGCCCTAGGTTAGAGTGGCCAATAGCCCAAGGGCTTAGGGAATGAATAAGATTCAGCCCAACCATGTATTGCTCCTTATCTCATCTTAAGGATTTCTACAAGGCAGCTTTCCATTGGTTAGCAATCTCCACATGTCAACTTTTATTCTTCCCATTCAGCCTCACATGTGCGCTTAGCTATAACAAAAAGTGGGCTGATGACTTGCTGCAATACTCAAACTCATTCAGCTTTCCCTTTCATGCCACCAATAAGCATCTAGTGGTCAACTTGCATGCCTTTTTAGTGGTGCGGAAATTCTGCACTCACTTGCTCCTGGTGCGTTGAAAAGAGTGAATAAGGGTTTGAACACTTTCTAAATTTTTCTAAGTCCTTAAATCAGTCTTACAACTCACATTTCCTCACCCCAAGCGCTGAAGTTGTAGACAAACAAACATAGCCATTTCATTCTCCATTTTCCCTCACTAAAGCCGTGACCTTAGTGAGTTAGAGACACCAAGAAAAATTACAAGCTATTCCTTCCTTTTGTTTGCTGCAAATCGAGAGCTCCATGAGCAAGAAATAAAGAGAGTTCAGCGCTTCTTATTCCCTTCCCTGTCCAGCCGCGATTCTGCATACAAAGAGGTATAGAAATTCCTCATTTTTCTTTGTCTTCCTCTCCCACGTAGGTTGATGGAAATGTTGTCTTGTATGTAGGTTTGAACTCTAGAAAATCTTTCTTTCTACTTGGTGCGCACAACCATTGTTTGGGGGGGGGGGGGGGGCTGAGTTTGCTGCGTTTGTAGAGCTTAAAAAGCTAAAGTGCTACTCGTTGTTCAAATCGTGGTTCCTTGTGTGCTTACAAGAGGTAGGCACAAAACTTCCCCTTTCTTGCCCCTGTTCTAATCGTGAAACATGATAGGAAGTAGCTCTATTGGTTATTCTCTATTTTATATTTTTCCTGCCATGCATGTCATTGGACCTAGTTTGAAAGCATGAAGAAATTGAGCTTTGAAATGATTTCTTAATGAAACTTGGGGGCTGTTTGGTTATGAGTAGTGCATCTAAATTTTTTTAAAACAAAGGTTAAAAATAGCATGCCTAGATAAAACTTGAGTAAGTTAGCTAAGCTTTGGAGTAGGCAATCCTTGATGTTTTGCTTAGATAAAACTCATTCTGCCTTGGTAAGTTTGGCTATGAAATAGACCCTTCTTAAATTAAAATATAGCATGATAAATAAGCTCTCCTTGCACACCTTAGGAGTAGAAAAATAGAAATTGTATAATAAAATGCTGCTGTATTCTGTCCACTATTTTACTAAAAAATGTTACTGTAAATGGACTTTCTGCTCACTGTTTTATGAAGAAAAATGTTGTTGTATTCTGTCCACTGTTTTACTGAAAAATGTTGCTGTAAATGGACTTTCTGCTCACTATTTTATGAAGAAAAATGCTACTGTATTCTACTCACTGTTTTATAGAAAGTTGTTGTAAATGGACTTCTTGCTCACTATTTTATGAATACAAATGCTGCTATATTCTGCTGAAAAATGTTGCTGTAAAATGATTTTCTGCTCACAATTTTATTAAGAAAAACGTTGTTATTTTCTGCTCACTGTTTTGCTGAAAAATGTTGTTGTAAAATGATTTTCTGCTCACTGTTTTAGTGAGGAAAGCGCTGCTGTATTTTTGCTCACTGTTAAACATTGGGAAGACTAACTTGAAGTCGGAATATTTTAAGAATATCACCTTGTTGGCAGAATGGGAATTTAATGGAAAAAGGGATTTAAAAACCTATGTTTTATGTAGGAATGTTGTGGTATATAATTCTGATTTGTTGCACTTGATTTAGGTGCGCATAAACAGTGAGAAACGTAGAATATTTCGCTGCTGTTTGGTAATTGTTTGAGGCACACAAGGTATGTGTTAGGCGGTATTACCTAATGTGACTATTGACTAGTGTATGAAGTTGTAACATGATGCTCCATAATCCGTAAAATTATTATGTTCTTTATGATGAAAGTATTCTGCCATGAAAATGCCTTGATGGCAATATGATTATGAGGTAAGGTTGTTATGTGGCAGCATAACGTATATGAAAAGGATGATATAAGCATGCATCTTACATCATACCGCATCGATTTTTCTGCCTTGTGTGTGACAGCATAGCATGGCATGCATGTACCAAATTCATGTAGCCTTGAAATTTAGAATAGTTATATACAGGACCATGTGTTTGAACACGCATCATATAGGCATCCCTTCGGTGCCAGGGCATGGGACACTTGGCATCCATCCGCATAGGCCACAACTGCAATCCACCTTTGAGGGTGCCGAATAATGGGATATCCACTGTGTATTGCGCGCACGACGGTGCTATGAGCGCAAAAGGAAGGCTTTATATACACAATATTATATGATGAAAAGGAAAAAGGAAAAGGAAAAAGGATATGTTAAAGTGACTGTTTATGATTTTGTGCCCAGTTTAATACTGTTGCATTATTGGTTTTGTTGCCACACTATTGGGATTATTCTCACCCCTTGGGGCTGTTATTTTTATAAAATGACAGGAAGTCGAAAGAGCATTTGAAGGTGCGATTATATGGATGCATGCTGTTAATTAATGTTGATTGGACTTTTGCTGTTGCTGTTTAATTGCTGGATGATTGTATTGTTTTTATATATCGAGTACTTGGATGACTGTAGAAACTATTATTTTAATTTTGTTTAAGTCTTTTATGAACAGCGGCTGTTTTGGGAAAAATCTGGAAACGTTTTGCGAAAAGGATTTTTGGGACGTTTTATTAAGTGCTGGTTTTTAAACAGTTTTACAAGCACCTTGTGGGTTATGTTTCACGGGGCAAACGAACTCCGATTTACTATTATTTTATATACATGCGAAGCCCCAGACGTGCTCTTTATAGATCATATGGAATATTTTTTTAAATCGTTAGAACAGATTTTATATGAATTTCTAAAGATAGTACGGTTTGCACGAGAAATAATATTTTCAGCAACTTAAGACAATTTTGAAAACATACTCTGGTTTTTAGAAGAAAACCGATTTCAACTATAAGTTTTGATTAGAAACACCAAAATGATTTTTCAGTAGCTAAAATGATGTTAAAGACTCTAATTCCGCTTAGCAAACGACTCTCTTGGATGCATACAAGGGAGGGCGTTACACTAATTGGTATCAGAGCAGTTTTGGTTCAGGGTGTCTGTTTTTTATTGAATTGTGTGCCGCTTGCTGAATGGTTGTTGCATGGTTATCTGGATTATTTGTATGTGTTCGTTGCATTGTTGCTGTTTGAGCTTAGTTGTGAATGGGTTACTGGTTAAAATTACCTTAGATTGGAGGTGTGAAGATACTGGTAGTACACTGTATTAAACATGGCTGTGCCCATCCCCTTACTAGGTGGTGAGCCTGATCAACTCACTATCACACAATTTGTGTGTGCACAATCATGGTTATCACAGGGTACACATGTGTCTGAGCACTAGGTGTGGAATAGGGAATTGTTACTTGAATTTATGGTGAATTACTAATTCTGTTTTTAATGATTTATAAGCAAAGTTTTATATACATATATTTGATGTGAATATTTTGTGATATCCTAAGCTGTGGATGATAATAAGTTATCTATAGATATTGACTGTTGCTACATATCTATTTTTGTGATTTATGACTTTTTGTGTGTACGGTGATTGTAGCATATGACTGGGCAGTAGAAACTGTTAATCTTTACTAATTCTGTTATGTTACTTAATTGCGTAAGGGGTAATCCGTTTGAGTAGCAGTAACTTAATTATGAAAATTGATGTAGGGATAGGCCAATTACTTAAGTAGATCCGGTTATTGCCCTTAGAAAGTAGAGTTGGAGCTAATTAAGGCTTAGACATGTGGGTCTGCTATCTTTACAAATCTTTTAATGGTGAATTGACACTATACATCATTCTTGAGAAAGAAGCTGTTAAACAAAGTGGTGATGTGTGAAGGAGGGAACTTGACCTCTACCCCCCTGTCGTTCATGCGAGTGATACTTGTCGTCTTAGGTCATATGCATTGACTTGCTTTGTATGATTTTGACTACTTTTGGACTTGCATATAGTGTATTGTTTCTGATCATAGTAACGGATTTTATGTGATGACTGTTGAACTTACCAGTTTAGATTTCTCACATTATAGTGTTTGAAACTTTGTTGCTAAAAACGAGATTTCATTTATGCTGTTATGAGTTATTCTAGAATAATTGATTGACACACACACACACATATATATATATATATATATGTACTTCTTTCATGATTATTGTGAGGCAAATTATGAATGGGAATGATATTGTATAAATGTGTGTTGTTTTCACTGCGTAAAAATTATTTTAATTTTTGTGTGGTAAGAATCTTGAGTCCTTCTTTGTATTAATTCACACGAATTGAACATACAGAATTTTCATGACGCACATCAGTTAGATATCATGTTAGCTCATAAAGTGTTTGCATATAATTAGACAAAGTCTTCATGATGTATTGTGTTATGCATATCCACGGTGATGAAAAAGAGTTTAATTGCATTTACTCCACGATAACCCCAGAGGATGTGTCATGTTGGGATCAATAAGAAGTAATTATCCATACTCTAAATCTTTCCCTGTTTGTTTTGATCAAGACGGTTGAAACCTTGGCATGTTTCATGCTTTGTTGGATTGGTACTTTAAATTGAAGAAATTAAGGGTTAGTGTAGAAATTGTGATCAACTTAACCTTGCCTCAGTTTTAATGGGTCTTTGTGGAATTAATTAGTGAGAAACTTTTAACAGCGTGGATATCTCAAAATCTTAAAGTTATATTTTCTCGACCCAAGATTTTATGCCTAACATGTACAAGAAATTTTAGTAATACTTCTCTATAACACAAGGAACGTGGTCATGACTATTGTGGTAGAAGTCAAATGATTTAGATGTTAAGTACTTGATTTATGTAACCAGTTTGTGGTTGTTACACAAAATGAGATTTCCATTATAGAACCATACAATGAATAAAATTTTTCTCGTGCATGTTGAAGACGTTATAGTATTAGTTCGTTCTTTTATAAAGCAAAGCCTGCAAGTTCTTTAGTTGGTTTTGGGTGATCTGAATTTTGTATGAATATGTCCACAAATATTCCAATTTATGTTTTAAGATTGTCAAACGTTTTAAACTTTTACTGCATCTTTGATTTTGTTCACTAACACACAACACCCTCAAGAAATTTTACAAAGTATGTTTTACCATGTTGATAGAACTCTCTTGATATGTCTAAACTTGTTCCGCTAAAGAATGTTTGTCTTTACTTTAATTTACTGTCCTCAAGGTGTAATCTTATACACGCAAAATATTGTCTAAACTTATGGATTCAAACTAAACTTTGTGGTCTAATTGATTTAAGGTGTTAATCAACCTATTATGTACTAAGACCTAGTTAATTGAACATAGATGCTAATCAACGCCTGTTTCATATGACATGTTGTGTATGACCTTTTTAACCATTTTAAACTAGTTTTATTAATTTTGTCCAAACTTATAACATTTGAGTATTACATACACTTGCATATAACAGAAACCTCATATACGTTCCAATGTATAACAATGTACTTCCCATGCCTTAAAGTTGCATTGGTTGTAGAAATCATGTTTTGGTGCATTAGGTACCTAAACTTGCAAATTTTTTCATATGAATCCCTTTTACTTTTGTCCACATTTATTGGGAACTGTTGATTATTTTTATGTGCCACTAGAGCCAGTACTAACTAGATACTCTCATGTTATATTTGCATAATTCATTGGACACCCCATATCTAAAAGCCGAGTTTGTGATATAAGAGTTGAATTTAAGTGAGTACCCTGGTTTTGTTTAGCTGCTGTAAATTCCATGCTTAAAAGTTTGATATTCATTCTGAAATTGTTTAAATACATCATGAAATACTATTATTATTTTTGAAGATCCTCATCGGATGGATATATTGCTGCATGTATAGATGTGATTAGTCATTTGTTTGAGGAAATTTGAATTCGATGTTGTTCATGCATGAAGTCTCATACCGTAAAATACTATTTGTCCCTTGAATGCAAAAATTTAAATTACAACTAGGAATTCTGAGTGAGATTATTGTGAACCTGAATTATGAAAGCTTGGTCTGTTTTGGTGGATTGTAATATGTGTCAGTGATTTGAAAATCATATCATGAGGTACCTAAGACAACAGAAAGCCCGAGGAAGTTTCCTCATATGGGTATTTTGATGAACTGGATGAGGGGTACCACTTAACATGATATGTATGAAAGGTAGTATAGAAGTTTTATGATTTTAGGAAGATTCATCTCGTTTGAAATTTAGAATATAATGTGTTTTGTTTTACTTACTTGATTTCTTGAAAGCATAGAATTATGTCTTTAACATTATTGAGTAAAGTAATTAATGTAAAAGCTTGGATATAATGCAAGTGTGTGATGTGTCTGGTTAGTGAACCAATTCGAGTCATCGAAAAGAATTAGGTAGGAAGTAATGACAATTCTAAATAGTAACATTTACAGTACAAAGAAGAAACATGTGGAATTGGAGGTCCTAGTTAATTAGTACTATGTTGTGAAAATAATGGAAGATAATATGATTTTATTGTTAATTGGAACCCTATATTCTCAGGAAATTTTCATCGAAGTCACGAACTTTTTAAATTGCATTTTATATGGAAACTTTTAAATTATGATCAGTTGAGTAATAGTATGGGGTAACATCAAGGGTGAGTGATGATATATGGATTTTGACGAGCCATCTGTCTACTGTTGTGTTCTACTTCATGTGTTGCAATTTTGAATTGGGTGTATAAAATTCTGTTCACTTATGCCCCACTAAGATTGTTATTTAAGTTATTTAATGAAAAGTGTTTTACAAATGGATTTATTAGTTGTCTATTATTTGTGCACTAAAACCCTGAGCACTATTACCGTTTTCTTTATAGCTGGAGTTTCTTGGTTTAGTAAGATTATTGTCCATTTTTTTTTTCAACTTATGTGTTATGATACTTGTTGATGCTTAAAAAGAACTTATGAAATTGTTCGTATCATGGCTAAGCTTAGGAAGATTATTTTCCGCCCATACGAACAAACTTGCGTTATGTCTGTATTATATACTTGTAATGCCCTCCCTTGTATGCATCCAAGAGAGTCGTTTGCTAAGCGGAATTAGAGTCTTTAACGTCACATAAGCTAACAAAGATCCTCATTCTAAGTACAAATCCGTAACGCGTTTCAAAATTCTTATCACTTCTGTTTGGACGATAAAAAATATTTCAAGTGATTTAGAAAGAGCACGTTGGGGGCTTCGCGTGCATATAAAATAATAGTAAATCGGAGTTCGTTTGCTCATAAAAACATCACCCGTAAGGTGCACTGTAAAAATTTCAGCACTTAAGTCTTTCAAAAGTTCCTTTCACAAACGTTTTCCAAAACAGCCACTGTTCATAAAAGTTCAAGGTAAAATAGAGATGGTAAAGTCTACAGTCATCCAAGAGTATCAAAATATTAAGCATTACAGTCATCCAATCAATCAACAGCAACAGTACAAGTCCATTCATCAGCAAGCAACAGCAAACATCACTCCTTCAAATGCTTTTACGTCCTCTGCCATTTAGGAAAATAGCAGCCCCGAAGGGGTGAGAATAATCCCAGTAGTGTGGCAACAAAACCAATAATATAACAGTATTAACTAGGCACAAAATCATAAACAGTCACTTCAACATATCCTTGTTCCTTTTCCTTTTTCCTTTTCATCATATTCATATATATTGCGTATATAACGCATTTCCTTTGCGCTTTTAGCACCGTCGTGCGCGCACTTCACAGTGGAATCAAATACTCCTGGCACCTGAGCTCTCTGTGGATTCCAACTGTAGGCCTAAGCGGACTGATGCCAAGTGTCCCATACCCTGGTACCTTAGGGATGCCTATACGATGCTTGCTCAAACACATGGTCCTGTATATAACTATTCTAAAACAAGGCCTATATGATCTTGGTACATGCATGCCATGCTATGCTTTCACACACAAAACGTACAAAAATGCGGTATGATGTAAGGTGCATGCTTATATACCTTTCATATAGCCATCACAGCACATATACTTTTCATATACGTTATGCTGCCACATAACAACTTTACCTCATAATCATATGGCCATCACGGCACATTTCCATAGCCATCACGGCACAATTTTTGGCAGTTTTCTTTCATAATAAGGAACATATTACTTTTACGGAGTATGGAGCATCATGTCACAACTTTATACCAGTAGTCAATAGTCACATTAGGTAATATCGCCTGACACTTACCTTGTGTGCCTTAAATAATACCAAACAGCAGCGAAGTATCTCACTTCTTAAGCGCACCTAAATCAATTACAACCAATCATTTACAGCGGCGATTTACAGCAGAAACAGTGAGCATACAGCAGCATTTTACAGTAGAAAACAGTGAGCATACAGCAGCGTTTTACAGCAGAAAAATAGTGACATTGGTTCTTTAAAACAGTGAGCAGAAAACAGTGAGTTGTTCTTTAAAACAGTGGGCAGAAACAGTGACGTTTTCCTTAAAAACAGTGGGCAGAAACAGTGACGTTTTCCTTAAAAATAGTGGGCAGAAACAGTGACGTTTTACAGCAGGAAAACAGTAGCACCTTACAGCAGAAACAATGACCATTTTCAAACAGAGACAGTGGCATTTTGGACATCAAAACAGTGGCAGAACAGTGGCATCAAACAGTGGCAGAAACAGTGACATTTGAACGTTAAAACAGTGACATAATCAAGGGCATTTGAACCTCAAAACAGTGGCATAAGTAGTGTTATTTGCACATCAAAACAGTGGCATGAATGGTAGCATTTGAACATTAAAACAGTGACATTAGTGGTGATATTTGCACATCAAAACAGTGACATGAATGGTAGCATTTGAACATTAAAACAGTGACATTAGTGGTGATATTTGCACATCAAAACAGTGGCATTAGTAGTGATTTTTGAACATTAAAACAGTGGCATAAATAGTGATTTTTGGACATTAAAACAGTGGCATCAATAATGATTTTTGATCATTAAAACAGTGGCATAATTAGTGATTTTTGAGCATTAAAACAGTGGCATAAAGAGTAGTGTTTGGACATCAAGATGGTGATCATATTATGCAGAAACAGTGGCACATTAAGTACTAAAACAGTGAGTATTTTTGTGCAGAAACAATGGCATATGAGGCATTAAAACAGTGAGCATTTTATGCAGAAACAGTGGCATGTGAGGCACTAAAACAGTGAGCATTTTATGCAGAAACAGTGGCATATGAGGCATTAAAACAGTGAGCATTTTATGCAGAAACAGTGGCATCAAAATGGTGATCTTGTCAAACCGAAGCAGTGGCCTATATATCCTCAAAACAGTGGCATTTTTATACAAAACAGTTGCATCAAATGGTGATCTTTTCAAACCGAAACAGTGGCCTATTTATCCTCAAAACAGTGGCACTTTTATACAAAAACAGTGGCATCAAAATCAAGCATAACCATGAGACTTTCATTCCATTATATCATGCAATGTGCTATAAGGCTTAAAGGAGATCATGCAATAATGAAAGCACACAAGTATCATCAAGTAGCTCCATCCTTATACTTTTACCATGCTCATTCTTGAATCCAAAACAAAACATAATCAAGGAGACATCTCATGCACACACATGGTTACACACAATGAAAGAGGTCTAAGTTCTAAGCTTACCTCTTGTAGCACACACTTCTTGGTCAAGGATCACACACCACCTACTATCTTTACAAAACAACAAGTTCACCCTTCCTAGAGATGGCTTGTGCGCTCAAATGGTGAGGAGGACAACTTTGGACAGCTTCCAAGGTTGAGGAACAAGGCTGGACAGTGAGGGGAAAAGAGAAGAAGAAACTTGCACTTGCTTGGTGTATAGGTCACGGTTGAGAGGTGAGTGAGTGAGATGTCTTAGCAAAGTTTTTCTTTCTCCAATGGTTCTTGCAATGTTCGGCTAGGAGAGTGTGGGAAGAGAGGAGGAAGTTGGCTGCACTTGTAAATGAGGACAGCCCTCTTGTGCGCACCACTTAAAGAGAAGTGAGGAAGGTTTGAAATGATGAAGCATCATGAAGATTTCTGGTTTCTTGTGGAAGTGGGGCTGCAAACTTGGTTTGAACAAGCAAGGAGCTTGCTTCTTGCACACTCTAGGCACATGCAAGGAGGTGAAAGGGAGAGGTTTAGATCTGAATGATGTGCTACCTAAGTCAGAATTTTTCACACAATCAACTAAGCCATGCGCACAAGGTGGAGTGGAAGGAGTTGGCAGATTTCTCCTCCACTCAAAACACATGCAATCTGCCCAAAAATCCTTCATTTGTTGCATGTGGAGGCAAGGGACAGATTTGGTTCATGATGGACTGCAAAAGCATGCAGAAATCTGCACATTTCAGGCTCATGATGAAGGTGTAAGGTGGTTCTCTTGGTCAACAAGCTAGGCAGATTTGTGTCATAGAAAAATCTGATGTAAGTCCTCTCCATGTGCGCCTAAGGTGAGAAGAATGCAGCCCAAAAGAATGCCAAAGAGTACATGTGTCTTCCATGCAATGAAGTTGAAGTCAAATGGTGCACATGCAAGGAGTGATGTGGCGGTCATGCATGGGGAAAGTTGGAAGATTTTCTAAGTCCTTTTCCACTCTCTTAAGCGCATGGATGAGGAGGGAAAAGATTACTCTTGCCATGTGGAAGTCCCTTGATACACAAGACAACCTTGTTGGACAAGGCTTAAGGGAGATAAGTGTGGACACAACCTTGGGCTGAACTAGATTGATCCAAAAGCCTCCTTGGGCCATCGGCCTACACACACAATGGATCCAACAAAGACAAGTCTAAAGGTGACAAGTCCACACACTAGCCCACTTCCCAAGCCCTTTAAACACCAAAGCCTTATAACACACAATCAAATTACTCATATGATTTTAATAAAAGTTCACATGCCTACATATGTACCCTCCTAGCATTTTAATTTAAATACTTCACTAACTTACCTTAGTCTCATCCTAGGGTAAAGGTCATGTAATTTCGCAAGCCATCAAACATACACATGCATCTATATAATATAACACTTATGTATTTTACTAATTATGTGGGATGTTACACTCTCCCCACCAAATAGGAATTTTGTCCGCAAAATAAACTTACTTAAGAGTTAAACAGTTCTGGATAGCGTTTCTGAATGTCGTCCTCGCGCTCCCAAGTGGCTTCAGCTGCCGATCTGTTGTTCCATAATACTTTCACCAAAGGAATCTCTTTAGAACGAAGTCGCTTGACGGATCTTTCGAGAATTTGGAACGGTTGCACTTGATACGTCAGATTTTCCTTTAGTTCCACTTCTTTCGGCTGTAACACGTGAGATGGATCGGAGAGATATCTCCGTAGCTGCGACACATGAAATAATTGTGAATTCCTGACAGATTGGGTGGTAAAGCCAACCGGTATGCAGACTAATCCGGTCCATAATCAGATACCGGGGACTTAACTTCTTAACTCCCATTCTCCTTCCGAGTCCCGATGTAGGTGTGATTCTCAAGAATACATGGTCTCCGACTTCGAAAGATAGGGGCTTATGACGCTTGTCGTAATAACTCTTCTGTCTGGCCTGAGCCCTCTGCATATTTTCCCGAATCTTCTTTACCTGTTCGGATGTTTCTTGCATTAAATCAGGTCCTAATATACTTCGCTCACCCACTTCAGTCCAGCATAAAGGGGATCTGCATTTTCTCCCATACAAAGCTTCATACGGTGCCATCTGAATACTGGAATGATAACTGTTATTGTAAGCAAACTCAATCAAAGAAAGATAATTATCCCAGCTGCCTCCTAACTCCAAAACGCATGCTCGCAACATGTCCTCTAAAGCTTGAATAGTGCGTTCTGTCTGTCCATCGGTCTGCGGGTGGTAAGCAGTACTCAATCTCAAGTGGGTCCCTAATGCTCTTTGAAAAGATTCCCAGAACTTAGATGTAAACTTGGGATCACGATCACTGACAATACTCGTAGGAACTCCGTGCAGCTTCACAATCTCCTGCAGATAAATTCTGGCAAGCCTCTCTGTATTATACGTGGTTCTAACACGCAAGAAATGAGCTGACTTCGTTAAACGATCGACAATCACCCAGATAGCATCATATCCTTCTCGCGTCCGAGGAAGTCCAACTACAAAATCCATCGCGATACTGTCCCACTTCCATTCGGGAATCTCCAAAGGTTGAAGGAGTCCCGAAGGTTTCTGATGTTCGTACTTCACCTTCTGACAAGTTAGGCATCGAGATACATACTCAGCAATATCACGCTTCATACCCGGCCACCAAAACGAGGTCTTCAAATCATGGTACATCTTTGTGGATCCAGGATGAACTGCATACTTACCCTTATGAGCCTCCTGCAAAACTTCTTGCTTCAACTCTTCATTCGGCACAACTAACCGACCTTGAAATCTCCAGATATCATTCTCATCCTTTACAACATCTTGGTTGCCAACCAATTCGCGGACTAACTCTTCATCTCTCTGAGCCTCCTTAATTCTTCTGATCAATTCATTCTCCACCTTTATATTTCCCAATCTTATGCTATGCCCTCTCTCGTCTACAGATAAATTCAAGTCTCGAAAGGCCTCAAACAATTTCAGTTCTTCCATCATCAGAGTTGCAGTGTGCAGTGTCTTCCTACTCAGGGCGTCAGCTACCACGTTTGCCTTTCCTGGGTGGTATTTAAGTTCAAAATCATAGTCCTTCAGAAATTCCATCCACCGTCGTTGCCGCATATTCAGCTCCTTCTGATCGAACAAGTACTTCAGACTTTTATGATCGCTGAACACGTCAAACTGCGAACCATACAAGTGGTGCCTCCAGATTTTAAGTGCGAACACTATAGCTGCTAACTCCAAATCATGCGTAGGATAATTTTCTTCGTGAGGCTTTAGTTGTCGAGATGCATAAGCTACCGCCATACGATCCTGCATCAACACGCATCCAAGTCCTTTCAGCGACGCATCACAGTATACTTCGAACTTTCGGGTAGGATCCGGAATCGTGAGTACGGGAGCACTTGTTAACCTGCTCTTCAGTTCCATGAAACATTCTTCACAAGCTTCAGTCCACTCAAAAGGCTTGTCCTTCCGAGTGAGACGGGTAAGGGGTTGCACTATCTGAGAGAAATTCTGGATAAACCTTCGATAATATCCAGCAAGACCTAAGAAACTTCTTACTTCAGTGACAGTCTTGGGTCGTTCCCAATTCATGACAGCTTCAACCTTGCTGGGGTCCACCGCGATACCTTCTGTTGAAATGACATGGCCCAGAAACTGGACCTCTTTAAGCCAAAACTCGCACTTCGACCACTTCGCGTACAACTGCTTCTCTTTCAAGATTTGCAAGACAATCCTCAAATGTTCCGCATGCAGCTCTTCATTAGTAGAGTAAATCAGAATGTCGTCGATAAACACAATAACAAACTGATCAAGAAATGGGCGGAAGATGCGGTTCATGTAGTCCATGAATACCGCTGGAGCATTTGTAAGTCCGAATGGGATCACCTGATATTCGTAGTGCCCATAACGAGTCCTAAAAGCTGTTTTCGGAATATCCTCCGGTTTGACCCGGATCTGATGGTATCCCGATCGTAAATCTATCTTGGAAAAGACTCTGGCTCCTCTCAGCTGGTCCATCAAATCGTCGATCCTCGGTAGCGGATACTTATTCTTCACCGTAACTTTGTTCAGCTGTCGGTAATCTACACACAGACGTAGACTTCCATCCTTCTTCTTAATCAAGATGGCTGGAGCACCCCATGGAGAGGTACTCGGTCTGATGAATTCCTTTGCCAAAAGTTCTTCTATCTGCTTCTTCAACTCGCGAAGTTCCAAAGGCGCCATGCGATACGGAGCAATGGAGATTGGTCCAACTCCAGGAACAAGTTCGATAGAAAATTCTATTTCCCTATGAGGAGGCAATCGAGGTATTTCATCCGGGAATACCTCCTCGAATTCTCTAACTACAGGTACATTCTGAATTTGATTGTCAACCGAGGTCTCAGCCTCGATCGACAAAAGATACCCTGCTGCTCCCTTGCGGAGCTCTTTTCTAACTTGTAATAAAGAAATGAGAGAGAAAGGTTGAAAATTACCATCTTTCGCAGGAACAACGACTTTCCCTGCTCGACAGTCCAACGTTATCCCGTTTTCCGTCAACCAGTCCATACCGATAATCACATCGAAATTGAATACCGGTAGGACCACCAAGTTTACTGTATACGTGTTCCCTTCATACTGCAAAATAACACCTCTGCAGATCTCTGAGGCTGTGCACGATCCTCCAGTAGGTGTGCTGATGTGTAACTCATAAGGTAACGGGGTTGGGGTGATGCCTATTCTCATAGCAGTATGCTTTGCCATAAAAGAACCAGACGCTCCAGAATCAAAGATAACAGAAATTGGGTGACCATTTAAAATGACATTACCTTTGATCAAGTTGGGAAACTTCTGCGCTTCATTCGCATCCAGTGTGAACACCCGTGCTTGCGTAGGCTGTGGATTAGCGTTCCGGGGGCATTCGTAAGCAAAATGTCCTTGCTGGCCACATCTGAAACATGCATTGTTGCTCTTGCGACAAACTCCAAAGTGGTTCTTTCCACACGTAGCACAAACAGTCGCACCCTGCCGTCCAGTTGACGATTGACCAACAGTATTGCTTCTCTTAAAATTTCCAGGCCGCGCCTGCAACTGCGGACCTCTGCCTCGACCCCTACCAGGTGCCGTCCTGAAGAACCTGCCTGCTCTGTTTCCTCCGTGGAATTGTGCTGGTTGCTTGTTCAAATTCTTGGCCTCGTTAATGATTCCTTCGGCCTGACGACTCTGATTGATGAGCTCCGGAAGTGTACGATTAGCCGTCGTCAAAATGAGCTTACGGATTTCCGGATGTAATCCGCTTTCGAACTTCTCCACCTGCCATTCCTCATCATAAATGTTCCGGTCAAAGTTGGCGTACTCGATCAGCTGCCCAAATTTTGCAATGTACTCATTAACCGTCATGTTATCCTGCCTGAGTGACAGCAGTTCAGTGTGCTTCATTCTTCTCATTGCTTTAGGAAAATACTTATCCAAAAATACTTGTCTGAATACGGCCCACGTTAGTTCAACGTCCTGAGCTCTCAGCAGAGCCCTCGCACCAGTCCACCATGTTAGAGCTTCTCCCATCAGCTGGTACGATGCGTAATCGGTCTTCTGCGCTTCCGGGCATGCCATGCGTTCGAATATATATGCTCGATCATCTGCAACCACTTCGCTGCAGCCTCAGGGTTGTCTTCACCCTCAAAGGTAGGTGGTTGGAAGTTGCGGAAGTCTTTCAACCTCCGACGGGCAATTTCTTCTGCATTGTCATGCAGTGGGGGTTGGTTCTGGTTCTGTTGCCTATGGTCGCGCCATTCTTGGCTCATATTCTGGATAAACGTTGCCAGTCCCCCAATGGTAGTGATAAGATCCTCTTCCGCATCGCCAGACCTTCCCCGAGTTGAACCGCGACCACCTGCCATGATTCTGCACTCACAATATCATGAAATGAGTTGATCAGGCTCACCGCAAGTTATTTATGGCAGCAGTCCCAAGTAGGTACTCGGGTTCAATTCGGACAAGTTAACTATGCATCCGTGTCTTATCACAGAACGGTCTTAACAATCTAACTACACTAGCTAATATATATTCAAACACTTAAACTATGGCACATTTAGACAGTCAATCAGCAGATAAACACAATCAACAATCAATGCAATCAATCACAAGCAAATCCATGGATCAACCAGGCTCTAATACCAATTAGTGTAACGCCCTCCCTTGTATGCATCCAAGAGAGTCGTTTGCTAAGCGGAATTAGAGTCTTTAACGTCACATAAGCTAACAAAGATCCCCATTCTAAGTACAAATCCGTAACGCGTTTCAAAATTCTTATCACTTCTGTTTGGACGATAAAAAATATTTCAAGTGATTTAGAAAGAGCACGTTGGGGGCTTCGCGTGCATATAAAATAATAGTAAATCGGAGTTCGTTTGCTCATAAAAACATCACCCGTAAGGTGCACTGTAAAAATTTCAGCACTTAAGTCTTTCAAAAGTTCCTTTCACAAACGTTTTCCAAAACAGCCACTGTTCATAAAAGTTCAAGGTAAAATAGAGATGGTAAAGTCTACAGTCATCCAAGAGTACCAAAATATTAAGCATTACAGTCATCCAATCAATCAAACAGCAACAGTAC
>JAVKPL010013591.1:0-79382 GCA_032173675.1 Gastrolobium villosum | reverse complement strand
TAGTTTATATAGGCACTAGATTGCCTTTTCATGAACCAAAACATTAAATTAGCCATAAACCACAAAACTAAACTTCCAACTCTTGGCCTCTCTAACTCTTGGCCTTTCACTTTCTCACAACTCTTGGCCTTTCACTTTCTTACAACTCTTGGCCTTTCACTTTCTTTACAACTCTTGGCCTTTCACTTACCTAAACACATGACTCCTTAATTAAGACTATTAAATATAAAACTAACAAAACATTTAAAGTTTATTCAACAATTCTCCTTCAAAAACTTAAATGGTTCTGCCATCTTTCATCCCAAGCATCTTCTTGCAATTGTTGAGCAGCAACGTCGGCAGTGGCTTTGTGAAGATGTCCCCGACTTGCTCTTGACTGGTCACGTGTGTTAGCTCCACATTTCCTTCCTTTACTTGATCCCGGATGAAGTGAAATCGGACGTCAATATGCTTGCTTCTTTCATGATTTACCGGGTTCTTGGCTAGCTCTATAGCCGACTTATTGTCAATTCGGATCACAGTTTGACCGACTTGTTTTTCCTCCAACTTGCTTAGCAAATTCCTGAGCCACATTGCATGACAAACACACCAAGATGCAGCTACATATTCAGCTTCACATGTCGACAGTGTCACAATAGGTTGCTTCTTCGAAATCCAGGTGAATGCCGTGTTGCCCATGAAAAACACATAACCAGCCGTGCTCTTTCGATCATCTACGTCTCCACACCAATCACTGTCAGAATATCCAATCAACTTGTATTTTGCCGAGCTCGAGTAGTGTAACCCGTGTGAAACTGTACCTTGAACATACCTCAGAATTCTCTTTACCGCCTTCCAATGTGTGTATCTCGGCTCCTCCATGAAACGACTTACTATGCCGACACTTAACGAGATATCCGGCCTCGTGCATGTGAGATAACGTAGGCTTCCCACCAAACTTCTGTACTTGCTTGCATCAACACGGTCTCCTCCATCAAACTTAGAGAGTTTTGAACCGGGTTCCATTGGTGTTGAAACTGGGTTGCAATCTTCCATCTTGTACTTCTTCAAGATCTTTTTTGCATAAGCCTCCTGTGACACGAAGATTCCCTTCTCATTTTGTTTTACTTCCAAACCAAGAAAGAACTTCATCAAACCGAGATCTGTCATTTCGAACTCTCTTGTCATTGTGCTCTTGAACTCTTGTATCATCTTGGCATTGTTTCCCATAAAAATGAGGTCGTCAACATAAAGAGCCACAATTAACAAGTCTCCTCCATTTTTTTTGACATAAACAGCATGTTCATATGGACATTGTTCAAGTCCATTCTCCTTGAAATATTTGTCAATACGAGAATTCCATGCCCGTGGTGCTTGCTTCAACCCGTAAAGTGCTTTCTTCAATCTCAGCACCTTCTTCTCTTCTCCTGCCTTCATGTAGCCCGGCGGTTGTTCCACATAAACTTCTTCTTCAAGAACACCATTCAGAAATGCCGACTTTACATCCATTTGATGCATTGGCCATCTGTATTGAGCAGCCTGTGAGATGAGTAGCCGAATTGTCTCCATCCTTGTAACAGGGGCAAACACCTCGTCATAGTCAATTCCAGCCTTCTGCTTATAACCTTTTGCAACTAGTCGAGCTTTATATCGTTCTATCTCCCCTTGAGCATTCATCTTCTTCTTGAACACCCACTTCACTCCAATGGGCCGACTTCCTTCTGGTAGCTCGGCTAACTCCCATGTGTTATTTCGGTCAATGGCTTCTATCTCCTCATCCATGGCATCTTGCCATTTCTTATCTCGGATGGCTTCTTCAAAACTTATGTTCTCAGAGTCTGCAAGAAGACAAACAAAGTGTACCTCACTTGTTGACTCATATATGTCTTGTATGCTTCGCATCCTGGGTTGTCGTACCTCATCTTCATCATCAGAAGCTTCAGGACTTGCCGGGTTGATAATTTGTGTTGAGATTCCGTCTTCAAAGTTTACCTCAGAAGAATTGTTCCAGTCCCACTCATTTGCTTCATTGAGCTTTACATCTCTGCTTACTATGACTTTCTTGTTGACGGGGTCAAACAGCTTATACCCCTTTGTTTTTTCATCATATCCAATAAAAACATATTTCTTGCTTTTATCCTCGAGCTTGGTTCTGAGCTGGTCCGGTATGTGTGCATAGGCTATACTGCCAAAAACTCTGAGATGAGCCACTGAAGGCTTTTGACCACTCCATGCTTCCTGTGGAGTTTTATCATCCAAGCTCGAATGTGGACATCGGTTCTGCACATACACAGCACACTGCACAGCTTCCGCCCAAAACTCCTTCGGCATCCTTTTGTTCTTCAGCATTGACCGAACCATGTCAAGAATAGTCCGGTTCTTCCTTTCAGCCACGCCATTCTGTTGTGGTGAGTATGGTGCTGTTAGAAACCTCCTTATCCCCTGTTCCTCACAGAAAGACATAAACGCTGTTGAGGTATATTCCCCACCTCTGTCAGACCGCACCGATTTGATATAGCTTCCTGTTGCCTTCTCAATCATCACCTTGAACCTTTTGAACACATCAAACACCTCGGACTTCTCCTTCAGAAAGTAAACCCAAGTTTTCCGTGAGAAATCATCAATAAAGGAAATAAAATACTTTTTACCGCTGAAGGAACCCGGATTGATGGGTCCACACAAGTCGGTATGTATTAGTTCCAAAGGTTGCTTAGCCCGGAATCTTGCCATCTTCTGAAACGTGGTCCTGGCATGCTTGCCAAGTACACAACTCTCACAAAACTTTCCTTCAAAGTTGATGCCAGGTAACCCTTCCACCATCTTCTTCTTTGCCAACTCGGTTAGACCACCATAATGTAGGTGACCAAACCGGAGATGCCAAAGTGACGCCTTATCTTCCACCTCGGCTTGTAAACATTCAACCTGTATACATTTCAGATTTAGTTTATACATACGATTCTTACCCATTTGAACCCGAACTATCAGCCGACCTTGCTCATCTTTCAAATACAATACCCGGTCTTTCATAATAACCGAGTAACCTTTCTCCATCAGTTGACCCATGCTTAAAATATTGCTTTTTAGGTCGGGTACATAGTACACATCTCGAATTGAGCCAATTAACCCGTCCTTTTGTAGGAAACAGATCGTACCTCGGCCTTTTACCTCAACCTTTGAGGCATCCCCGAACGAAACATGTCCGGTTTCCACCTTTCTCATCTCCTTGAAGAAGTCCTTATGTCCGCACATGTGGTTGCTCGCACCCGTGTCAAGATACCACTCCATGTCATCGTCTGGACTTCCTTTATTGTGTGTCATTAACAAGACACCATCCTTCATCTCGCCTTCTGTGGCTAGGTTGGACGTCTCCTCCACCTTTTTCTCCTCTCTGCATTCTCTTGCGAAATGTCCGACTTTGCCACAGTTGTAACACTTGTCCGAGTTACAATCTTTTGCATAGTGACCAAACTTTCCACATTTGTAACACTCGATGTTTGAATAATGTGACCGACCTCCTCGTCGACCTCGTCCTCTTCCTCTCCAGTTTTGTTGATTTGACTGTCCTACCTCATCACTATACACTTCTTGACTTCGGCCTCGACCTCTACCACCACGGCTAGTACCTCGTCCACCGCGGCCACGTCCTCTACCTCGAAAATTTTGAGAATAGAGCATCTTCTCATCTTTAATTGTTGCTTTGGTCTGAAGTGCCTGCTCAAGAGTTTCCTCCTTCTTCTTCTTTCTTTGTTCATGCGCTTCAAGGGAACCCGCCAACTCGTCAATGTTGAGTGTAGACAGGTCCTTGGACTCCTCTATGGCACAAACCACGTTTTCGAACTGGTCTGTCAAAGATCTCAAGATTTTCTCCACCACTCTGGTGTCAGGTATATCTTCTCCATTCCGTTTTAACTGGTTCACAATTCCTTGAACCCGGGCAACGAACCCGGATACTCCTTCCGTATCCTTCATCTTCATTCCCTCCAACTCGGCACGAAGGGTTTGAAGCCGGACTTGTTTAACCCGGTTAGCTCCTCTATAGACATTTGCTAAGATGTCCCAGGCTGCCTTTGAGGTCTCACAATTTGCTATCTTCTCGAACCCGGATTCGTCTACAGCTCGGAAGAGCATGAATAACGCCAGCTTGTCTTTTGCACGCGTCTCTTTCAACGCTTTGGTTTGAGCCGCCGAATGGCCTCCAGTGTCCTGTGGTTCTACAAAACCTGCTTGAACATTCTCCCAAGCGTCCTGGGATCCGAGAAGAGCCTTCATCTGGATGCTCCAATTCTCGTAGTTCTCCTTCGTCAACTTAGGTAGTGCCATATCACTCCCCCTCTCCATAGCTTTGATACCAATTTGTGGTATCACTATAATGTAGAACTTAAAATAAAAACAACTATTTTCTTGTGGAGAAGACAAAACTTGTATTTCTTTTTTTCTTGTGATATGTTGCTTACAATATGTATTAGTTTATATAGGCACTAGATTGCCTTTTCATGAACCAAAACATTAAATTAGCCATAAACCACAAAACTAAACTTCCAACTCTTGGCCTCTCTAACTCTTGGCCTTTCACTTTCTCACAACTCTTGGCCTTTCACTTTCTTACAACTCTTGGCCTTTCACTTTCTTTACAACTCTTGGCCTTTCACTTATCTAAACACATGACTCCTTAATTAAGACTATTAAATATAAAACTAACAAAACATTTAAAGTTTATTCAACAAAAATATAATTGATAAGAATTGATAGAAACCGAAGAATTTGGTATTTGTTTTCAGTATTAGTAACTCCGGAATAGTGATTATGGGTTTTTTTTGGTGGATAAGAAAAACTAAAAGAGAAAAGAAATTACAGAAATGACCACATCCAAGATTGTGTCCCCAGCATTGGGAGAGATGTAAATGGAAATAGCTCTGACTCTGTTACCTCTGGTAGATCAGAAAAGTCAGAGAAAAAACTCTTCATAAATGAGACCTGAAAGGATGAATTGAAATTTGAACAAGGAGTTGTTAGAAGAAAGTGCAAATGAATAGAACAAAATCAAAGACAAAAAAGGTTTTGACTTTGAAGTTCAAAGATTGTGAAGGCCTTAATCGGGTTTGAGATCGAATTTCAGAGAATGAACAGGATGAAGGGATTCAGAATACCACCCAAATAAAAAATCTTTGTTTTCAGAATACCCACTCTGAGGTTTCCTAATGTTTGAACACAAAAAATGGTCCCTGATAATCAGAGATAAGCATTAGATTACGTGAAATGGATGCTTTTGACGAAGGGACAAATGGAGCTCTGAAAATGAGTAGAGCAGAGCCTGAGAGAAAATGCAGGGATGGAGAAGCACTCAGACAGACAAATAGGATAGGAGATTCAAATTACAAATTTAAACTGATAATAAGCTCTCGACGTATTATCCGTTTAGAGTGAAACCTATCTCATTTAGGAAGTGAGTATTATTTGTCTTTCTTTTCTTTTTTTTTTGGTAGATACCAACTAGTATCCGAATCCCTAACAGGCTTGACTAAACCGGTTTTGGGTTTGAACCTCTCCATCCTCCTCAGAAATTTTAGCTCTCAGGAATCGAACCCATAGTCCTTTTGAGTAGGTCAAATCCCGGGGTCTAGCTAGGTCGCCGCTAGATCAACAATTGTTAGGTAGTATGACTTGTGTCTTTACTCGCAGAAAAAGGTCTCTTCTTTAATATATACACAGGTATACTTGAATGAAGAAGACATATAATATGTAGTTATGTACATTCAATAGAAAGTAGAAATTTACTGGAATAACCTCTTGCATTTGTGCATATTGGTGGAACTTAGATTTTCTCTACTAACCTTTCAATCCAAGCATTTATTTCATAAATTGGGAAGAAACTACCCATGGAACCTGGCTCAAGGGAGTTGTTGCCAGTGCAAGACTATTTGCAGTGTGGAACTATGGGTGATGTCTAGTAAACAATCATTTACTCGTTAAAAAATTCACAAGCCTTTCTGCATCCTTTATACATACGAAAAAATACCTTAGGAATTTTGCAGGATCAGGTCAAAACTTTTCTATTCAGATTTAGAGGCAAATCTAATGGTTCTTCATACTGGTAGTTTCTTCACATTTTTTCTTATCTTGTGTATGCTTGGAATTATTTGCCCCTTTATCTTGATCTCTGTTCTGTTAATTTGAACTTGTTTAAGCAGGGAGTTGACACTTGACCGGATACTGAATTGAACTCTATTGAGTTGAATGGTCTACAAAATTTATTAACTATCCTTGTACATTTTTATGGCAATTAAAATTATTAAACAACCATCTTACTTAAAAGCTCAAGCTGTCAATTGAAGGTCACTTTAATGGTTTTGTGTTAGACTTTTCTAACACAGCTCCTCACATAAGAGCTCATTAGGCTTGAAGGGTGGATGATGCACAGACCTACCTACTTGTGTTTAAGAAATTCCACAGCTAAATGTTTATTAGAAAAATGAGGAGCGGTGAGGATCAAATGCGTGACCACTTGATCACCGGCTCTTATATTATATTAAACAACTATCTCACCTAAAAGTTCTCACGGTTTTATATTAGACTTTTCTAACATAAATGCATGTTTTCTATATTACTTGTATAAACTGATCGCTTGGCTATAAATATCTTCATAAGGTCGTCATGAACTCTTTGAAAGCATTGGCATTAATTGTGATGCTGTGGCTCGCAGTGGTGGTGCATTGGCAGTGTCAGAATTATCAATCAAATTCCTTGCGCCTCTAAGAGTAAGCCTCTCCAATTTTGTTGTTCATTTCTGTTTGTTAGGATATAGTGTACATAACCTCCTGTTACACGGTAGTACACTAAAAGGATATGATGTCTTGTATAAGATGGTTCTGTTTGCCAATATTTGTTCTCATTTTAAGAACATGCAACCAGAGTGGAGACAAATTTGTTGTAAAGGTTAGGATTTCTGGTGCTTCAGCTGCTCGTTTTTACTTTGATCACTTCATCTGTAAGCTGCCAAACCAAGAGGTCTATCTCCATCACTTAAAGTTTACTCTTTTACTATCTTTGAGGATATTTGTTGATATTTGGTGAATTTGATTGGCAGCCTATTTTGGAAGCCAAGGCCACAGCTGTGTGGCTTGACAAAAACTATCGTCCTGTTAGAATTCCTGCAGAGATGAAGTCTAAAATTGTAGAATTTATTGAAATGGGGACTCTTTAAGTAGTTCAGTTTCCAGATGAACTTAGTTTCTTGGTTAATAGAACATCCAGAATGGTAATTGTTTCTTTACTTGCCTTAGGAAGGAGGCAATACAGCTCTGTAATGGAGAATCCATTATATTATTTCTATCAAAAGAAAGAATCGTGGTTTTAAAATACAACCATAGTAATAATACTGTTTGGTTTCTTGATGCTCAGAAAAGAACAACAAATGGACTTTTCGTTTTTTTTTTTCCCCTGAATCCTTGTCCCTTTATGACTTTGTCGTATTTTGTTACTTGGTGAGAGAGAGGAGAGGGTTTAAAGAATTATTTTTTGACTCTGTATCCGTAGTTTGTTCTGGTGTTGTGAAAGTGTTCTGTTGGACATTGATGCCTAAGTTGTTTACTAATGTGCCACGATGTGATCTAAGTGAAGAATTGAAACGTTATACAAAGGAAATCTCCGATCAAATAAATTCTCAAATGGATTACCGGTGGTGTTTTTAGCTGCTATGTGGATTTCATTCCTCAATTTTTTTGACATAAATTCTAGTCATGGAAACATTGATTATTTAAATAACAAAGACAACTAAGTGTATTATTATAAAGGGTTTTATAATTCTCATTTAATATGAGAATTTGAATTTTCTTACACACCCTTCGATTTCTGTGTCAATGCGGGTCTTACATATAATTTTTTCTCTAACATACGGGTCCCACATACTTTTTGTCTCTACAACATGAGAATTCAATTCTTATATTGAATGAGAAATATAAAACCCTATTATAAATTGGTAATTGTAATATATGAAATAAAGTAACTATAGCCAACCGGTTTTCGATTCCCACAGTCGAAGAAATGCTGGATGAATTAGCAGGAGCCACACTGTTTTCAAAGCTTGACCTGAGGTCGGGCTACCACCAAATTAGAATGGCTGAACAAGATATATACAAGACTGCCTTCTACCCATGAAGGCCACCACGAGTTCGTAGTTATGCCTTTTTGCCTCACCAACGCCCCTGCTACCTTCCAGGGAATTATGAACTCGGTACTTAAATCTTTCTTGAGAAAATTTGTAATTGTTTTCTTTGACGATATATTAGTGTATAACAAGACAATACTGGACCATCTGGAGCATCTTCGTGCAGTGCTTACATGTTTGCAGAATAACCAACTGTATGCAAAGAGAGAAAAATGCTCTTTTGCCCAAGCTGAGGTGGAGTACCTGGGGCATGTGGTTGGCTCATAAGGTGTACGGCCAGATGAGAGGAAAATACTAGCAATCAAAGAATGGAAGATTCCCACTACAGTGAAGCATCTACGGGGGTTTCTTGGGCTGGCTAGATACTATAGGAAGTTTGTGAAAGGATTCTCTCAGTTGGCCGCTCCCTTAACCACACTCCTCCAAAAGGATGGCTTCTAGTGGACTGATGATGCTACTCAGGCAATGCAACAACTTAAGGAAGTCCTATCCAATCCACCAGTGCAGGCACTGCCGAATTTTAGCAAGCCTTTTGTGTTGACCACTGATGCATCAGGAATAGAGATTGGAGCAGTGCTTAGTCAGAACAATCAACCAATAGCTTATTTTAGCCGCAAGCTGTCAAACAAAATGCAACAGTCATCCACATATGTCAGGGAATTATTTGCCATCACTGAAAGTGTTGCAAAATTTCGTCAATACCTGTTGGGAGGCAACTTTACCATAAGAACTTACCAACACAGCATCAAGGAGCTGATGGCTCAGGTAATACAGACTCCAGAGCAGCAGCGGTTTCTGGTTAAACTCTTGGGCTTTGACTATGTTATTGAGTACTATCCGGGGGCTGTTAACAAAGTGGCAGACGCCTTATCCAAGGTTCACGAAGGAGAGAAGCATTCAGTGTCGGATTCGGCTACTGTATTCACCATGTCCACCTTGATTAATCCCTTGTTCGACTCCATCAAATGTGAGGTCACCAGCAAAACAGAACTCATCAAATTAAGCAAGGCAATTGAGGAACGAAGAGAAGGGTATAAACACTACACCTTAAAGGAAGGGCTAATTTTTTACAGAGGCAGAATTGTATTGGCCAGCACTTCTGATCTGAAAACAACCCTCCTACATGAGTTTCATTCCACGGTGATTGGAGGGCATGGCGGTGTCCGCAAAACCCTGCATCGAATATCCACACATTATTATTAGGTCAACATGAAGCATGATGTTCAAGAGTTCGTCCGAACCTGTCCAGTGTGTCAGGTGACTAAGTATCAACCCTTATCCCTTGCTGGTCTTCTTCAACCGCTAGCCATTCCACATGCTGTATGGGATGATTTATCGATGGATTTCATTGTGGGACTTCCCCAATCAGAAGGTAAGACAGCCATCATGGTGGTGGTGGATATGCTGTCTAAGTACGCCCACTTTTCAGCATTAGCCAGTAATTTTATCGCTTCTAAAGTAGCCTCTGTTTTTGTCTCTGAGATTTGTAGACACCATGGATTTCCCCATTCAATAGTCTTCGATAGAGATCATATTTTTGTCAGCAAGTTCTGGCAGGAGTTGTCTCGGTTGAGCGGAACCCGTCTGCATTTCAGCACCGTTAACCACCCTGAGAGTGACGGTCAAACTGAAGTTACTAATCAGGGATTAGAGCAGTATCTGAGATGTTATACAATGGAAAATCCAAGAAGTTGGGTCCAGTACTTACCATGGGCAGAGTTTTCTTATAACTCCTCGTATCATTCTTCCATTGGCTCCACACCATTCCAGATTCTCAATGGCCGTTTACCCCCTGCCTTGCAACCGTACGAAGGAGAAACATCACCGATTGAAGCGGTAGAGACTCTTCTCACACAGAGGGATGCTATCATTCGTACTCTTAGGGAGAATCTGCACAGAACTCGTCAACGTATGAAGAACCAAGCGGATAAGCATCGCCGTGATGTCCAGTATGCAGTTGGTGATCGTGTGTTGGTCAAGCTCCAACCCTATCGCCAAAGATCAATCCAAAACCAAATCTTTTGTAAGCTCCGCCGCCGCTATTATGGCCCTTTTCTGATAACCGAATGCCTGGGACCCGTGACTTACCGTCTAGTACTTCCTGAAGGGTAAAAAATTCACCTTGTATTTCATGTCTCGTTGCTCAAAGCCTTTCGTCAAAATCTGGCGTTTCACCCTCAACCACTTCCCCAGGAAACATGGGAGAACCACCTGGTGACAGATCCATTGGCTATTGTGCGTTCTCGCACCATTTCCAGCAAGAAAGGCACGGACTTGCAGGTCCTGGTTCAGTGGCGCGACTTGCCATTGGAAGACACTTCGTGGATGTCCGCTTCGGAGTTCTGCCAAGCTTTTCCCCAATTCAATCTCGAGGACAAGATCGACTCTTTAAGGGCGGAGGGAATTGATACGGACCCTTCAGCCAGAGGAGATGAGACGAACATAGAAGACAGAGGTGGGATGGATGTACAGGGTAGAGAGGATACAGAGGAGATAATAAAGGATGCAGCAAGGAAAGAGAACTTACCGTTGAGGAGAGGTGACCGAGTCAAATTACAAGCAAAGTGGACCAAGGACTACATCATGGGCACACATGGCTGATAGCTGTCAAGCAATGGATTAGGGAACCGCTCAGCATATAGTTGTTGGGCTGAGTGTGGGAAATTTAGTAATTGAATGCGTAATTGTGCCATTTCGTTTTTAGCCCATTCCTTGTTAATTCGCTTGCGTATAATAGGTGAGAGGGGACTGTTATAGGGTTTAGCTAAATCTGTAACAAACTTTGTCTTCCTCATCTCTTAATTTTCTGGAGTAATCAACAAACTCGAATTGTTGAATTGTATTTGACAGTTATTTTCTTGAATTCTTGTTTGTTTGAGAATCCATAGCTTGAGGTTATCAGTAACATAATGATACATGTTGGTTGTTGTTGGGTATGTCTTAAATTTTGTATATTGATAAGAGTTTTTGTTGGCAGGTCAGTAAAAAAGCAATTGATATCCCTCTCAGATGAGTGGTCGGTGTCCGGGGGAGCCGCCCCAGTGGGGGTGCAAGGGGTAGCGCCCATGGCCTTGTAGAGGTCTTGTATTGTTGTGGGTATATGATTTATTGTAATTTTTTTCTTAGTAGTTTGTGTGGTTTGAGCCCATAAATAGTTATTATTAGGATTTTCTAAATTCTATTTATATTCTCTTATAAATCGAGAGACTTGTACCAAGTAGTGGTGAGATGAATATAGTATAAATAAACTAGACGTAATTTATATTGAGTAAATCAAGATAAATTATCATATCAATTTTCTCTCTCTCCTTCTTTTTCATTTTCAATTTGTGTATTGTGAGATTGTCGAATTTTTACATTCCATTGAAAGAATCTTATCCCATTAAACATTTCCTGTGAAGTACGGTGCACTGTCGGAGCATCTTTAGTCTCCATTGCAGGAGTCTTTAAAATATTGAAGATATAGTTTGTTGGTTAATGATATAATACTTTTTTAAGTTCGCTGAATGGTTCTTGATCTTAAACTATCTATTCAGGTAACCACGTTAACCCACTTGCCCCCAAAAGACAAATAGTGTTAATTATGTAAAGAACCTTGGGATGCACCACCCCAAAAGCTAGCTCAAGGGGTGGGAGTAATCCTTGTTAGATTATCATGTTAAATTATCAAGAGACAAGAGGAATTGATAGTAATCCTTGTTGTGTTAAACTACACAACATTGGTTCTATTATATAGCAAACCAATTGAAGAATACAATGAGACACACACAATGTGGGACTAACACTCTTAACACAATGAGACACACACAATGTGGGACTAACACTCTTAACACTCCCCCTCAAGCTGTAGCATATAGATCATATGCTACAAGCTTGATACATAAATAATACTCCTATTAGGAACCAAAAGCAACAGTGCTACATCAACAAAATGAAATGACCAAGTAACATAACATCAAAATAAATCTCCTATATGAGAAACCAAAAATCAACAATGTGCTAAAAATGGCGTCGGAATGAACATCAACATGGAAGATGCCGGAATGATCATCGGCAAAGACATCTGTGCTGGAATGACCATCAGCAACATGGACGACGGTATGGAAGATGCCGGAATTATCATCGGCAAAGACAATTGTGCTAGAATGACCATCAGCAACATGGAAAGTTCTCCCCCTCAAGAGGAACTTCGGAGCCGGAATTATCATCGGCAAAGACAACTGTGCTGGAATGACCATCAGCAACATGGAAAGTGCTCCCCCTCAAAAGGAACTTCGGAGCCGGAATTATCATCGGCAAAGACAACTGTACTGGAATGACCATCAGCAACATGGAAAGTGCTCCCCCTCAAGAGGAACTTCGGAGCCGGAATTATCATCGGCAAAGACAACTGTGCTGGAATGACCATCAGCAACATGGAAAGTGCTCCCCCTCAAGAGGAACTTCGGAGCCGGAATTATCATCGGCAAAGACAACTGTGCTGGAATGACCATCAGCAACATGGAAAGTGCTCCCCCTCAAGAGGAACTTCGGAGCCGGAATTATCATCGGCAAAGACAACTGTGCTGGAATGACCATCAGCAACATGGAAAGTGCTCCCCCTCAAGAGGAACTTCGGAGCCGGAATTATCATCGGCAAAGACAACTGTGCTGGAATGACCATCAGCAACATGGAAGGTGCTCCCCCTCAAGAGGACGATGAATAGAATAAATAGTCCATCTTGGGAAGAAAGAAGATTAAAAAAAAAAAAAAAAAAAAAAACTTCACATAATCGGAAAAGTCGCCGGAGACGGCGGTGGGTCGTCGGAGACGCTAGTGGGTCGTCAGAAAAGTCGCCAGAAAGTCATCAAAAAAGTCAACGGAGACGGCAGTCAATGGTGGTCGATCAATGGCGGTCAACCCAACAGCTTCCCAAGGATCATTCTTTTCTGATGTGATAGATCAGTCTAAGCTGCAGTCACAGAGCATACTAAGAAAAACCCGAAAAAGAAATAACAACGAGAATCCCTCAAGGAGGGTGATATCTCTCTATAACCATATTGAAATTATGGAAAAGTGAACTAAGTTAAGCGGATTAAGATTCCTCTTGTTAGACTCTAGATACCATGTAAAGAACCTTGGGATGCACCACCCCAAAAGCTAGCTCAAGGGGTGGGAGTGCCCAAGGTCTTATAAACTCCACATTAGTTGCACATACAACCAATGTGGGACTATATATCTCAACAAATTACTTTACGTAGCACGTGAGCAGATGCAGCAATCTGAAGATAATATGGGGTGGCATACTCAAAATTGGATGTGATAGCTTTGATTTAAAAATAGATTGATGGTACAAAATACTTTGACTAAAACCTGTTAGATTTGATTTTTGTTGGTTGTTGAAAATAACCCCTTCAATGGGACTAGTATTGAATAAAGATCAGGCCGGATTATACATTGGACGTTGAGCCTTAATTAGGCTCGCTTTATTGAACCAATAATATCTATATAATGCAGAACACAAGGAAGCATGTGAGATTGTGAATGCAAACAAAAATAACTTTAGTTTTCTTTATTAAAAAAATTTCGGTTCTCTCTTCAAATTCATAGTGGCGTTTATAACATGAGAAGAGAAATGATTCTCGCACATGTTTCTTTATATTTTCTGTCACTCAGTTCAAACAAGGAAACATTGAACTGAGTCAAAATCTAAATTTATTACTTGGGTCTCGCTATTGTGAATGGGTCCTCATAGACTATGTAGCATCGATACCACGATACGACACGATATTCCGACACGTTAATTCTAAAAAAAGTTATATTTCGACACGTTAGGATATGTTTTGATATTAAATAATATTTTTAATTTATGTTGTGTGTTACGAGCCCAAGAAACTTAAGGGGTGATAAAAGGCCCACAAGGAAACCAGCCCAATACAAGGATTATGTTATGGGCTGAAGGGAGTAGTAATAATCTTTTTGCATTAAGAAGTATTTTGAATTAATGTATCAGACTTGTGTTTAAATAGCCTCATGGGCTGAGTAATGGACAAGCAATATTCAGATATTTTCTCTCTTCCTCCTTCTTCTCTCCCTAACTCTGATCTCTTCTTCTCTTAACCTAAATTTGTGCTGCTATAACTTTGAACTTGCTACATTGGTGCTTTCATTGAGAGATGGCTGAAAACACCAGACTTAGGGACATGGCAAATCAGATTCACACACATGATCAACAGTTCCTCACCCTGGAACGAACCTTAGACCATCGATTGGAGGCATTTGAACTCACTCACAATCAACAATTTGCAGACCAGACTCAACGCCTCACAGAACAGAATCATCGTTTGGAAGGTGTGACACACCAGATCCAAGAGATGTTTACTCTACTTCAAACAATGCAGGTTCAGATCACCAATATGGGACCCACTCCACAGACGAGTCTTCTGGGGGCTGGACCCACGCGTCCCCAAAACCACTTGCGTTCCATGAAGATCGATTTTCCCAGATTCAGCTCTGGGGACCCTGGTCCATGGTTATTTGCAGTGGAACGTTATTTCCGCTACAATCAGGTACCTGATACTGATCGCCTTGATTTGGTTTCATTTAACTTGGATTTACCTGCTGCATGTTGGTTCGAAGCTTGTTTTGGTCATGGAAACTTCCCTGACTGGAATGCTTTTGTTACTGCGTTACATCAACGATTTGGCCCATCTGAGTTTGAGGATCCTTTAGGCTCCTTAGCCAAACTACAACAATCTGGATCCGTGGTTGATTTTCAATCCGCTTTTGAATCCTTAGCTTGCAGAATTCCCGAATTAACTCCTGTGACTCGCAAAAGCCTGTTCATATCAGGATTAAAACCCTCCATTAGAAGGGCAGTACTAGTTCACCGCCCACTGGATATCACTGCCGCTTTTGCTTTTGCAAAAATTTATAAGGAACAATTTGGAGAGACCCGCCCTTCCAGACCTTGGCTATCCCGTACCACCATCGCCCCTCACCCCATTCCAGCACAACCTCTTACCACAATTCCACCAGCCATCCACCCCAGAAACCCACTACCCTTGCCTTCCATTCCGATTAAGAGACTTTCACCGGCGGAAATGCAAGCAAGACGGGAGAAAAACTTATGCTATAATTGTGATGAGCGTTTTGTGGTTGGTCATCGTTGCAAGGGGCGTGCAACCCTCTTATATTTGGAAGGTACCGAGGATGAACCTCCTGACAACGACTTGTATCAACCTCCAGAACCTATTGAGGACACTCCTGATCTTAATGCCATGGAGGGTAACCATGAAATAAGTTTTAATGCCTTGTTTGGCCACCATTCTAACAACTCTTTTCGTTTAAAAGGCACTATTGGGGGCCATCCAGTGCAAGTTTTAGTGGATGGAGGTAGCACTCATAATTTCATCACACTCCGCATGGCTTCTCATCTCCGACTTACCCTACACGTTATTACACCATTTAACGTTAAGGTTGGCAATGGGGATGCCCTCACTTGTTCCGCAGCATGTAAGGCAGTCACAATCAACATGCAATCGCATTCTTTTGACATTGACTTATATGTCATTGATCTCAAGGGTGCAGATCTGGTTTTGGGGGTACAATGGCTGTGCACTTTGGGTCCTATTATTACCGACTATTCTGCTTTAACTATGTCGTTTGTTCATAAGACTTCTCAGGTTTTGTTACAAGGTGACCTACCCTTGCACTCCAGTCACATCACACCCTCACAGTAACACAAGTCTGATACATTAATTCAAAATACTACTTAATGCAAAAAGATTATTACTACTCCCTTCAGCCCATAACATAATCCTTGTATTGGGCTGGTTTCCTTGTGGGCCTTTTATCACCCCTTAAGTTTCCTGGGGACCACACACGGCTTCAAGTGCTGCACAGCTGTCTTCCACACCTCAACCCACACCAACGGCTCAGATTTTAGATCCCAAGACTCTTCAATGCCCACCGTCAGATGCGCTGCCACAGCTGGTCAAACCGCTCCTCGGAACCGATGCTGTAATTAATGCTGCTGACAACTCCCAACAACCCACATTAATTGCTCACGCGGCCGCATTTAATGCTGCTGCCAACTCCCATCCACCCGCATTTAATGCTGCTGCCAACTCCCATCCACCCGCATTTAATGCTGCTGCCAACTCCCATCCACCCGCATTTAATGCTGCTGCCAACTCCCATCCATCCACATTAATTGCTCACGCGGCTGCATTTAATGCTGCAACCAACTCCCACCCACCCACTTCAAGTCATCACACGGCTGCATTTAATGCTGCAACCAACTCCCACCCACCCACTTCAAGTCATCACGCGTCTGCAGTGAATATGAAGGGCCAGCCATTTTCTGTACAGCCCACAAAACTTGCGGACAAGTCTTCTTTTGCAGTGGTGGGCAATGTTACGAGCCCAAGAAACTTAAAGGGGTGATAAAAGGCCCACAAGGAAACCAGCCCAATACAAGGATTATATTATGGGCTGAAGGGAGTAGTAATAATCTTTTTGCATTAAGTAGTATTTTGAATTAATGTATCAGACTTGTGTTTAAATAGCCTCATGGGCTGAGTAATGGACAAGCAATATTCAGATATTTTCTCTCTTCCTCCTTCTTCTCTCCCTAACTCTGATCTCTTCTTCTCTTAACCTAAATTTGTGCTGCTATAACTTTGAACTTGCTACATTGTGTATATTATATTTAATATTCAATAATTTAATAAAAAAATGAATATAAACTTATAATATTCATAAAGTTTGCAAAGAAACATAATATATCTCAAATATTTATATTAAACTCACTAAAATAATAATCGTAATCCAACGAATCTAATAGTTGGAACTAAAAACTCAATGCAAGATAACCTTTAAACTTTTTTTTGAATTTCTATAACACCTGTTGGAGTATCGGGGAGTGTCCGAGAGTGTCGGGAAGTGTCGGATACGACACGTTAGGATTTTTGAGATGTCGGTGCTTCATAGCTCATAGACTCATAGTGCAGTGATTCCTATCGCAAAGCACTAGGGTGGTGCACCTATAAAGGCACTCTAACCCTTAAGTTAGGCACAGTATAAGAGTTAGGGTATTGAATTGTTTCTGTAGTAGTTTTAGGATTGTTTTTCTCTAGGGGTGAATTATATTAATTTAACATTGATTTAGTGAGGTAGAGGTATAGACCTAAGCTTAATAAGAGAGTCACGCAAGTAAGTCTCAAGCAAAGGCTGAGAATCAGGAAAATGTGCAAGAAGACAGGAAAATGTGCAAGAAGACACTGTGGCTGTATTGTCTCCGGAGAGTGATCCTGCAAAAGGTATCTCCTCAACAGCTATGAGGGATTTTTATAAGTGGAGAAAATTCTCTAACGATGAAATAGAGTCTTAACCATTTTTTGTCTTTATTGAGCCTCACTAGGTTTGAGACAAGCGTCATCATCTGGTGCATGAGATATGTGCACTAGAGGAGTAAGATTCAATATAATAAGTCAATATTTGTCTCACTTTAGAAATGTAAGGGTTCACGTATGTAGACATATGTAACTGGTTGATAAACTGTTATTATATTGACCAATTTAGGATAAGATCTCTTCTAGATAGTGTACTTCTTGATAACGGGTATTTGAAACAATAAAACCATGGAATTGGATCTCTAATATTTGATCTACAACATTTTAACATTAACATTTCTCTAAAATCTTAAAGACTTCAGCTAGTTCTAATCGAGTTACAAATTAGTGGACACTTTTATTCTTTTTGTAGACCTATTTTCTCTTTCAATAAATCACATCGACATTGCCAACTGTTTGTCGAAAATACTGTTGATAGTTGCAGCCAATCGAACTCCTCCTTATGCTAACCTCAAATTGACTATTGGGAAACGTGACAGGAAGCAATCATTTGCAGAGTACAATTTTCGTTATATAGTGAGAAAAAGAAAAAATAAAAATGTCCTCTATCATTAGCATGATGAAAGAATAGCAAGTAAAAGTAGAGAGAAAAGAAAGTTAGAGATTAAGTCAAGATAAGATGAGAGAATGTGTTCAGAATAAATGTCCTCTATCATTAGGATGATGATACCTATATATATATATATATATATATATATATGTGATTACAACTTTGAAGGGCAGTTAAACTACTCTAAAGAATCTTGGGATACACATTTCTAAAAGTTAGCTCAAAGGGTGGAAGTGCTCAAAGCTTTATAAAGGCCACATTGGTCGTTCATCCAACTAATGTGGGACTACATATCTCAACACGCCCTCTCACACGAGAGCCCATTAAACTTGAAGAGTGGATAATGCAACAGGCCCAACCTACCTGTGCTAAGAGAGTCCACAAGAGAAAGTGGGGAACGAAGAGCTCTGATACCATGTAAAGAACCTTGGGATACACCATCCCAAAAGCTAGCTCAAAAGGTGGGAATGTCCAAGGCCTTATAAATGCCACATTAATTGTTCATCGAACCAATACATATCTCAACAACTAGTATTGAACAATCATTAATTGAGGGATGATTGCCAACGTTCTTAGAATTTAAATTATCGATTCAGACTACAAAAAGTCATCCATCAATATTTTGTAACAAAGAAAAAAACTCTTTATATATATATATATATATATATATATATATATATATATATATATATATGTGCTTGCAATTTCTCATGTTACATGAGAAATGTAAGTTTTCCTATAGAGGGAGAAAGGGGTGGGGCCCACTTTAAAGAAAAATAAAAAATAAAAAAATGATTGGTACGGACATCGAAGTAAGACTGGTAGGAGAGAAGATTTCTTATACAACATGAGAAATCTTTTTCCCTATATATATATGGAAAAACATTTTCTCATATTGCATGAGAATTCAATTCTAATGTAATATGAGAAAATCAAAGCCATATATATATATATTCATTGAGATATAAAGATTCTAAATTCCATGAGCGTGCCGAGGGGTTATGAAGTGGGATTTGTGTGGATAATATTTATGTGCTTTTACTTCAACTTGGACAGCTGGCAATGTAATATTTGGGGACAATAATCTTTTTGCCACCTTTTTTTAATAAAATATATCTAAATCTCATGTGGATCAAAATTTTTGCCAAAATGCTACAACACCAAACTCGCTACAGCTGTAAGTGAGTTTGGTTATGTCACGTGGCACATTAAATGAGGTCACAAAACTCGCTACTAATTATAACGAGTTAAGTTGTCAAATCAATCAATCTGATTTTTACTTTTCAGTAACACGTGGAGGAGAGAACAAACTCGCTACACCCTATAGCGAGTAAATTATGAACCAATGTTGTCAAAATTAAGTTTCTAAATAGAAACATAAGGGGATGGTAGAAACGTAAATCGTAGAAATGACATAAAGCATAAAGTTTTTTTTTTGATAAATAAAAACATAAAGTTTCTACTACTTAAAGTCAAGGTACATTATTTTATATATATATATATATATATATATATATATATATATATATATATATATATATGCATATAAAGAAATCACATAAGTCATTACTCAAAATTCAATGAACAACTTCATATTTAAATGATAAAAGTCATATAACTATATAAGATATAAGTTAAACAACATAAAAAGAAGTTTAACAACTCGTACAACCAAATTCTAAAACATCAAAAGAATAAAGTTTAATAACTCACTACAAGAAATCACTATTATTCAAATTTCAAAAAATTGCATTTTTGAAATATAATTTTCATATACCAAAAATTAAATTTCAAATTAATTTTTAAATTATTATTTTTAAATTAAAATTATTATTTCAATAATACATAGGCGGTTATAAACCGACTCCAAATTCCACGTTATTTATTTAGAGGCTGTGTCGAACCGCCTCCAAAAGATAATACATAGGCGGTTTGAAACTGACTCCAAAATCCACATTTTTTTATTTAGAGACCGTGACGAAACCACCTCCAAAAGAAAATACAGAGGCAGTTTCAAACCGACTCCACAAGCCACGTTATTTATTTAGAGGCTGTGATGAACCGCCTCCAAAAGATAATACAGAGGCGGTTTGAAACCGACTCCAAAGGCCACGTTATTTATTTAGAGTTGTGATGAACCGCCTCCGAAATGAAATATATAGAGGCAATTCTCAAACGCCACCAATAGTAATACACAGTAAATTCGACCATCATTACATGGCAGCCACACCGCCTTGGTAACCGTCGTTATATTGATCGCGTGAGTTGTTCCAACGGTTAGTTCAACCGTCATTAATTCTCTCCCCACGATTGAATTTGAATATTCAGCACCAATAAGAACGACTGACGGTGATATTCGGCACCAATAGTGGTATTATTTGTTAAAAACTTAAAGACTGCATATATGAATCATACCTGAGATTCATAAATAAAATAAAACAAAATTGCTTCTATGTTTAGCGTTACTCACATCTTATGGAGGGTCGTCGTCAGATTTGTAAGCTAAAATGTCGGCAAAGATTGAAATGGAGCCATTCAGAAAAAGATTATAATAATAACACTTGAATTAAAATCATTGTGAAAAGTTGGTTAGGACAAGACATGTTTCCCTTACATATTTTTTCTAAGACAAAGACAAATTTCTGGTAGTTTAATTAACTATAAAAGCCATTACTAGCCAAATCAAATATTCAATTCTTCCTAAAATTCTAATTTATTTGGTGTAGCTATCATAGACGTTAGTCAAGATGGAAAGAGTTACTGACTCAATCTAAAAAACCAACATTTATTAAAAAACATTGTGCGAACAAATTGGATGTATGCAGAATCTTGGATATATGAAGAATATTCTCAAGTGTTGATGAGAATATTGGATATATGAAGAATATTCTCAAGTGTTGAGATATTCTAAAAGATTAATTAAGGGGAATGTTACTCTCATTTTACATGAGTGTAGCTCTCTCATGTTATAGAGGGAAGTTATGTGGGACCCACCATCAAAGGATAAAAAATAAAAAAGTGGGTGGAATTTTTTATGTGAGATAACTGAGATAATTATCTCAAGAGTAATATTTTCTTTAATTTAATGGGAAAAAAAGTTTGTAGCTCAAACCATATAAGTTTGTGTTATTTTAAATAAAATATTATGTTTTGTTGGTTTTTTTATATTCACTCCTCTATATTATTTTTATTTTTTCTCTTACTAATTTTATGGAGGAAAAAGAATATAAAATACTAGTAAGTATAAAAACACATTAATTTTTTTTTTTTACTTCAAATGACATTGACTTGTATTCTTTAAAATAATAAATATTATTTTTCTCTCAATTAAATTATATAAATGATTAATTGTGTTAGTTTGATAAATGATTAACTCAGCTGGAACAATTATTAATACAATTTTTATAAGAAAATAAGTTATAAATATAATTAAATTAATTAATGGAAAATGTAAGTACCTTTTATGTGTAAGATAATAAGATTCTATAATATTATCCGTTTCTTGGATAAGACTTGTCCTCACACTCTTGACGTGAGGGACTAATTTCTGTTTTGGAAGCATTTACTTGGGATGCTTTTCAAATTTCGGATGATAAGGAAAATGGAAAAGCCATACCTACACAAAAATCTCTACAACTTTATGAAAAAAAAATAAAAAAATAAAATAGAGTAGGAACCGTATATGATGGAGGAAAAAGAAAAAGAAAAGAAAAGAAAATTAAGGATAGGGTGAAAAGTCCCTGGGGCCTAGTCTGAAGGAAATTTTCTGCTTCTGCATAGCTAACACAATGTTATGAAAACTACTGGCAAGAATATTTCTCAAATGGATTTGATTTGTTAAAATAAGACACATCATAGTAAAAAAAACATTTTATTTAATTGTTTAAATAGTATAACTATAGCATACAAAAAAAAAAAAAAAACAATTTAGTAGACATCTCAAATTTTTAAATTTTTGGTTACTAATAGCTAAATTAAGTTATAAAATATTTTCCACAACATAAAACGGGAAAAAAAATCTGTAACTCTTTTTCTTCATTATCTCAACTCTATTGTGCCTAAACAATACACAATTCGCAATTCTGTCTGTGAGTGAGTATTGTGACTATTGTCTACCAACCAAAGTAGATATTTCGACTACTTGTACATTTTTTATTAAATTGGGAAAAGGTAACACATTTATATCAGAGAGAATATTTTTATTATCAATTTTTCTACTACTATTTCATTTCCACTCTAATCATTATTAGCAGTGTTTAAAAACTCAGTCCGGCCATCGACCTGGCCAAGGTCAAGGGTCACGGGTTTAATCGGGGAGTCATGGGATCACTACGCTGATCCGGTTTTATATATTAAATATATATATATATATATATATATATATATATATATATATATATATTCTAGATCAAAATATTAAAAAATAAACCATCAATTATCAAAGATTCAAAATATACTTAACATAATTCACCAATTACAACCACAAGGCAATATTACACAACCTAATTAAAGTATTAAGATACCAAAGTACAAAACTCATATTCTAATGGGCTCACTACACTGATACGGTTCTGCCTCTTTTGAGAAGGTCCCTGACAAGGAAAAATTTAAAGAAAGTAAGAATGAGTTTTTGTTTTCCATTGACGACCGTAAGGATTTCATTTGAATGCGTAAAATTCTTACCTTTTCTAGAAGATTCGCAACTGCGAGGTGAAGAGTGAAGACATTTAGGTTGTTGGGAGATAAGAGAATGATTAGATTTAGGTTTACAAGTATTTTTTTTTTAAATAAAATGATATTGTTTAATGGAATTAAAAAAAAAAACATGCAGTGACCCCGTTTGACCCCTCTGACCCGGGAGTCACTGAAACCCAGCTGGATTTTGGGGGTCAGAGGGGTCGATATGCAGATAGGGTCCAACTTGTGACCCCAACCCTCAGAGAGAAGGGGTCAGGGTTGACCCGGGTCAACTCAGGGGGCGGGTGGGGTTTTAAAACACTGATTATTAGATTCAAAAGTTATTTTTCTTTTCTCTCTCTTTAATCAACTTTCCCTTTAATCAAATGATAATTAAAATGATAGTAGAATAATAGTAAAAATTGATAATAAAAATATCCGACATTTTTATATTATTCTTATCTTTATCGTTATTTCTTTCTATATGCTTCTAATTTAAGGGTGTCAATGTTTCCAAAAAAAAAAAAAAGGTGTTAAAACAGATTAACACAACAAGACACGAATATACACTATATTAACACGACATAAATTTTTATGGCATGACACAAATTTTTTGCGCGCTGATATGACACGACACAAATGACATGCAAATTATGGGTCAAAACGTATGGTAATTGACTAGAAAAAGTAGGTAAAAAAAAAAAAGGATCGAATTTGTGTTGACATAACACGAATTTTTTGAAAATCAACCTGAATACGAATTTTCGTGTCGTTGGTGAACCCACCACTAGGAAGTACCTACTATAGTTACATCCATAAAATTATATGAACGGATTTCGATGGACTCATTATTTACTTGCGTTCATTTGAGTTTTCCACACCCTTTCATATATTATTCCATGCAACGTGGAACAAGTTCTTCCTTTTTAATTGCAAAACAACCCCCACCGTTATATATAGAAGCAAACCAAGCTTGATAGTTGCAAGAGAAAGATGGAGTGTTACAAAATCCTGCCAGTGGCCATATTCTCATTCCTGCTAGTCCTTCCAAATACTCAAGGGTGGGGAAGAGATGGGCATTTTATAGTTTGTGAGATTGCTCAGGTGCCTCTATTGTTGCCTTTCTCAATATTCACTCTAATCTGTTAGTGTGTTTTGAATGTGCCAGCTTCACATTAAAGTGTCCTTTCTTTTGCTATTGAACAGTCTCGTCTCGACAAGTCAGCTGCTGAAGTTGTGAGAAAATTGTTGCCAAAACAAGCAAAAAATGACTTAGCCAGCTTGTGTTCATGGCCAGATGATATAAGGGATGATCATCGCTATAATTGGGCGTCAGCTCTACACTTTGTTAATACTCCTGACCGTTGCGATTATGAGTACGACAGTGAGTTCCCTTATCCTTCTTCATTATGCTTCTAATGACCTTGTCACTCTTGAGATTTTGTATATCACTATAGCTTGGGGAAAACTAAATAACATTATAGAGTCAAGAGTCTTGGATCGATTTCTATACTAGGAGCAAAACAAGTAAAATAACTCATAGATAAAGGAGCTGAAACTCTATCTATTATTATCTCTCTTCACATGCTTGTTTGATATGAAATACAAATGACTTATTTATAGGCTAAAATATAAAAGTTTAAAGACTCCAAACAACACAACTTTTCGTAACTAAAACCACTATAATTAAAATTTATCTAACAAAGAGTAATTGAGACTTTTTCCTCTGCTTTCAACACACTGTTATTGGTACATAATTTTAATTGTATTTTTCTGTCATCACTTTTTTTTAAAAATATTAAAGCAAGATAAATATATATTTCAATACACTATCAGTTTTTTTTTTTTTTTTTTCCCACACAAGCGTGATGTAAAGAAAAATACGAAAAAAAAGTAATGGGGGAAATTTTTTAAATTTCATCCTAACCACCATTTAGCTTTTGCAATTTGTGTGAAGATAGTAGAACATCAGATAACACAACAGAGGCAAAGTTCTGAAAACTAACCATTTTCTAATAGTATCCCAAGTAATGAATTAACTACAGGAATTTTTAAAATTTATGGACGAGACACCCCATGTATTTTAATTGATTGAAGTGATAGCATTGATCTGGTGTGGAACTGACCAGTTTTGTCTGAACATTCAGGGGATTGTAAGGATCCGAAAACTAAAAAGAAGGGGCGATGTGTTGTGGGAGCAATTACTAATTACACCAAACAGCTCCTCAACTATGACCATGACACATGTAAATCCTTGTTAATATTAGGAGCCTATAATATGCTACTAATACCTCAGTTGTATCCCATGATTTTTCTATATTTTCTCTGGTGACTAACAATTTCTTTTTTGGATATTGTAACATAACAATATTAGATAATCCTACAGAAGCTCTTCTATTTCTTTCTCATTTTATGGGAGACATCCATCAGGTATGCATGATAAAAGCACCAAATGAGTCATATACCATGCTTACATCTGAATTTGCAATTTGTTTATCATAATGTCTTTTTTAACATGCTTAATCTGCAGCCTTTACATTGCGGCTATGGCTCAGACCATGGGGGCAATAAGATTGTAGTAAACTGGTATGGAGCCGAGCGAAATCTTCACTATGTGAGTCTTAATTCTTAGCTTCATCAACTATACAACAATTTAATTTACTTGACTATTTACTAATTGTATAAAATAAAGGTTTGGGATGCTAGCATAATTAAGAAAGCAGAAGAAAAACTCTATTACTCCAAAAGAGGTTACATCAAAGCGATTCAAAAGAATATTACGGTATTATTCTATGCAGAATCTTTTCATTTATCATCAATATAAGGAATTGCCTATCAGAGCTTGATGATTACTTCAATTTTTCTGAACACACAGAAAGTATGGAAAGATCAAGTAAAAGGTTGGGAGAGTTGCAGTCCTAATGAAATCCCGTGCCCAGATATGTATGTTCCATTAGCACCAATGATGTTAAAACGTAGAGTCTATGTAAAAATGGTAGGGATGAGCAAAAACATAAAATCACAAAACCTAAACGAAACGTAAGAGTTTACTAACGTATTAACAATAAAATATATATCCAACATATATAAAACCAAAACCCACAAACATGTTTATTTTATAAGAATGTCAATTTTAATCTTTGTTTTAATTAATATAGAATAATTTTAATGTATTAATTATATAAGTTATTAATTTTAAGCTAATTAATGACTAAAAACATATATATATTTTTTTATTAGTACGTGTTATGTATATTTGAACTATGCAAAAAAAAATTTATATTACGTTTCGACACTACGTTTGAACCGTTTCGGCTAAAAATTCGTTTCAACTACCGTTTTGACTCGATTTTGGTCATAAAAACGTAGACACAGTCCATTTTTACGTTTTAACAATACTGATTAGCACTTAATAGTAGAATCGTTTGTGCAAATTCTCATTCTTTCAGTGCTAGTTCACTTCAAAAAAATTCTTCAGCTACTACAAATTTTATTCTTCACTGTTCCTGAGAGTATTGGTTTCCATCTCATGCTCCTTAGTGAGAACTTATTCATTAAAATATCAAAAACATGTAGCTAAAAAGATATTGGTACCTGCTTCTTTAATAGTTCATATATTATATATCTATATTATTGATAATATGCATGCTTAACTTAAACTTTTAGATATGCATCTGAAAGCTCCAAAGCAGCCCGTCAATGGGCATACGAAGGTGCCCCTAACAATGCGGTGCTAAAAGGTAAGCTATAGTGCTTTAGAAGTTGTAATTTTCTTTTACCTTTTCTCACTATTCCATGCAAATGCACTCTGCAGATGATTACTTCCTGTCACGTTTGCCAGTAGTCAATTTGGGGTTAGCTCGAGCAGGTGTTCGATTGGCTGCGTATCTCAATCATATATTTGGCAGACAATGTGCGTCGTGATGTAATTTATTGTAATAAAGTTCCTGAATTACTTTCCTTCCATGCAAAAATTGAAATATCTAGAGTATCATTACTCTCGTATAAGTTACCTCTCTAAGGTTCACCGGTAATGTTGGAACTATTTGAGTTTAATAATCTATGTTTGCTGCTGTTGGGAATATTGTGTCATATTTTCAGCATAGAGTGTGCTTATGTCTATATTTTATAGCAGTCTGTTATGTAAGAATCATGTCCCAACCACCCAGAAGTAAACAAAAAGCCTAAAATCTAAAGAAATTAAAACCAAAAAGGACGAGCTGCTTCTCGTCTTCATCACTCTCGGCAGAATCAACACCTAAGATAGTAATCTTTTCAGTTTTGATTACGGTGCATCTATTAGGAAATTCATTGAAAAATGGCAATTTATATCATAGACAATATTAATGGAAAGTGAGACATGCAATCTGATTCCAACTAAGCAATATAGCAGCCACAATTACTTTAGTTTGTTCACGACAAGTACAGGGCATTTGGTATTATGAATACTGTTGTTTCTCGCACTTCATATAAATAAGCCCTGTATAAACAAAATTGTTTGTGTAGTGAAAGGGTATGTTAGGATCATGGGCCATCAAAGCCCAGTCCATAAGAAAAGCCCAAGTCTATCTTGTATCTTTATGAAGTCATTCTTGTATCTTTAGTATATATATATATTGTTGTGTAAACTCAGAATCAATCGATCAAAATACAAAAGTACTATTCAGTTTTATCTGTTTCTGCATGCTTTCTTTATCTTTCATGGTATCAAGAGCTAATGATCCATGGAGACCGATAAGCGCAACTCTGTTCAATCTTTCAACAATCCAGTGTCCTTCAAGCTAGATGAGGACAACTTCTTGCCATGGAAACAACAAGCATTGGCAACCATCAAAGGATACAATCTTACACGGTTTATTACCCCTGCAACTTCAGCCTCCACCTCCAAAATTGCTACCGAAGCACAACAAGATCCACAAGAAGATCAAGAAAAATCACCTTCAGCTGACAAAACTGTCATCAAGTCTGCAGCAGCTAAAGATTCTACCGACGTTCAACAAGATCAACTTCTTTTATCATGGCTTCTTTCATCCATGTCAGAAACCATTTACACTCGAATGGTAGGTTGTTTGAACTCCTTGCAGGTTTGGCAAAAGCTTGAAGAGTTCTTTACATCACAAACCCGCGCGAAAGTTAAGCAGTTGAAGCTGCAACTCAAGAACATCAAGAAAGAAGGAAGCATTTCGCAATACCTGCTGCAGATCAAGAAGATAGTTGATTCCTTGATAGCCTCAGGTTCTCCAGTCACTCAAGATGATCACATTGATGCCATTTTAGATGGTCTAAATGAGGATTATGATCCTTTTGTCACATCTGTCACCTCAAGAACTGACCCCTACACAGTGGGAGAAATTGAAGCCTTACTTATGGCTCAAGAACAAAGAATGGAGAAACATAAAAGAATCACTGAAGTAACAGCCATGCAAGCCAATTTCACTCAATCCCAGTTTAGAAGACCCTCGAACAACTTTGCCAACTCCAACAGAGGAGCTTTCAACTTTAATCGAGGCAGAAGCAGCAACTATCGAGGTGGAAGATCCCAAAGAGGAGGTGGAAGAAACAATGGCAATAGACAAGCATGTCAAGTCTGTGGCAAGTTTGGCCACATGGGATGGGAATGCTTTCATAGGTTCAATCAGAACTTTCAAAGTCCCTACACTCAAATTAACAGCAACACTGCTGTCTCATCTTCCACTGGCCCACAAATCAACATGGCTGTCCGAAGCACTCATTCCTCCCAACCTTCTGTTGATGCACCAAGTGAATTTCTCTCAACTACAGACTCCAATTGGTATCCAGACTCTGGAGCCACTCACCATTTTACTCCTGACTCTAGTCATCTGATCAACAAAACTCCTTTCTATGGCCAAGAAGCTGTCCAGATTGGCAATGGTACCAATCTTAATATTGCACACACAGGCCACTCCATCTTACACTCACATTTACCTTCTTTATCTTTCACATTATCTAACCTTTTACATGTTCCAGGATTATCCAAGAACTTGCTGAGTGTTTCCCAATTTGCTAGAGATCATAATGTCATTTTTGAATTTGATGCTAATGCTTGTTATGTTAAATCCCAGGTTACCAAGGAGATCCTTCTCCAAGGGACTCTTAGAAATGGACTATACATGTTTGCTGGAGCATCAAGATTACCAAGCAGCACTCCACAAGCACTTAGTACACATACTGAATCGCTTAATCATGCATCTGTTTTTCTGCATTCTGGTCATTCCCTTTCTTGTAATAATGTCACCATGAATAATACTTTACAACTTTGGCACTCTAGACTTGCTCATGCTTCCTTTCCAACTGTTGTCAAGGTTCTTAGACAATGTAATATTCCTTTTACACATAATAAAAATCACAGCCTATGTTGTGCTTGCTCTATGGCCAAAATGCACCAGCTCCATTTACCTGCATCTGCAACTGTTTACACTTCCCCACTTGAGCTTGTTCTTACTGATATTTGGGGACCAGCACCTATGAGTAGCACAACTGGATCGAAATATTATATCATTTTTGTTGATGCTTTCTCTAACTTCACCTGGTTTTATCCCATGACAGCCAAGTCTCAAGCTTTTGATATTTTTCTCACTTTTAAATCTATGGCTGAACTGCAATTGAACACAAAAATTAAGGCTGTGCAAACTGACAATGCCAAAGAATATCTTAAGTTCACCACCTACTTGCAGGGACAAGGTATCCTCCACAGACTCACATGTCCCTACACTCACCAGCAAAATGGCAAGCCTGAAAGGAAGCATCGACACATTGTGGAGTGTGGTTTGGCTCTCTTAGCTAGCTCTCATATTCCAACTCAGTTTTGGGACACTGCTTTTCATACTGCTGCCTTTGTTATCAACCAACTTCCCACACCAACTCTTCTCAATCAATCTCCTTTTGAGGTTCTCTTTCATAAAAAGCCAGATTACAACTTTCTCAAGACTTATGGATGTGCATGCTACCCTTATCTTCGACCCTATAACAAAAACAAAATTGATTTTCGATCATCACAGTGCACATTCATTGGATACAGTCCAAGACATAGGGGCTACAAATGTCTCACCTCCACAAATCAAATTATTCTTGCAAGACATGTCCTTTTTGATGAAACTCTCTTTCCTTACAAAGAGAAGCTGCCTCTTACTAACCCTTCCTCTACTCCTTATCCTTCTCCACCTCCCATTATCCCTCTTATCTCTCCACACTCATCTTTTTCTTTTAATCATGTACCACCTGCTAACACAATCACTGTTTCACCTAACACTTTACCTGCTAGCTCTACTAATATTGATTGCAGGTCATCTTCCTCTGTTCCTACTACTGCCACAGCCTTGCAGACACCTGTAAACAACACTCACTCCATGACCACACGAGCCAAAGCTGGCATCTATAAACCGAAGGTTTTCAATACCTCTCTTGAACCCAGCACCATCTCACAGGCCCTTTCTGATCCCAATTGGCTTCAAGCAATGAAAGAGGAACATCAAGCTCTACTCAACAACAACACTTGGAAGCTAGTACACTTACCTCCTGGCAGAACCCCCATTGGATGCAAATGGGTTTTTCGCACCAAGTATAACCCAGATGGAACCATTCTCAAACACAAAGCTCGACTTGTGGCCAAGGGCTATCTTCAACAAGAAGGTTTTGACTACCAAGAAACATTCAGTCCAGTAGTCAAATCCACCACAATTCGTATAGTTCTTACCTTGGCTCTTTCCAAGAACTGGCCCATCCACCAACTTGACATCAACAATGCATTCTTAAATGGAGATCTCACTGATGAAGTCTTCATGCAACAACCTCCTGGATTTCTTCATCAAGATAAAACTTTAGTTTGTCATCTCCATAAAGCTATCTATGGCCTCAAGCAAGCCCCACGAGCATGGTTTGACAAACTCTCCACCACTCTTCATCAACTTAGGTTCCATTCTGCCAAATGTGACACCTCCTTATTCATCAGCACCACAGGTACCACAACTCTTTATGTTCTGGTATATGTGGATGACATTCTTGTTACTGGTTCCTCCAAATCAGCAGTGGTCGATCTCATTCACACACTCAATAAAGTGTTCCCTTTAAAAGATCTTGGACACCTTCACTATTTTCTTGGCATTGAAGCTAAGAAAACTTCAGCAGGTGGCTATCATTTAAGTCAGTCCAAGTATGTTTCTGATCTCCTCCAAAAGGCAAATATGTCTGATTGTAAATCTATGCCTACACCAATGGTCTCAACATGCAAGCTCTCAGCCCACAATGGCTCACCATACTCAGATCCTACTCATTACAGATCAGTTGTTGGAGCTTTGCAATATGCAACAATCACAAGACCTGACATTACTTTCTCTGTTAATAAAGTTTGTCAGCACATGCATCATCCTCTTGACACTCATTGGAAAGCTGTCAAGAGGATCCTTCGATATCTTAAAGGTACAGCTTCACATGGAATCACTATTCAACCATCCCAACACTTTCATCTTGCTGCCTACAGTGACTCTGATTGGGGATCTGATTTGGATGATAGAAGATCAACTAGTGGATTTTGTATTTTCTTTGGAAACAACCTTGTTTCTTGGTCTTCAAAGAAGCAGCCTGTAGTTAGCAGATCCAGTACAGAGGCTGAATACAGATGTTTGGCTGCAACTATAGCCGAACTTGCTTGGATACAATCTCTTCTCTCTGAACTCCATGTAAGAATTCCTCAACCACCAACACTGTATTGTGACAATCTTTCAGCAGTCATGCTTTCAGCCAATCCAGTATTACACTCAAGAACAAAACATTTTGAACTAAACCTCTACTTTGTTCGAGAGAAGGTCACTGCAAATGCAATTTCAGTTCATCATATTCCTGCTTCAGAACAAATCGCTGATGGGTTGACTAAAGCAATTAGCACAATGAAATTTGCTGACTTTAAACTCAAGCTTCGGGTCTTTGATTATAAGCCCACTCAGCTTGTGGGGGGATGAAAGGGTATGTTAGGATCATGGGCCATCAAAGCCCAGTCCATAAGAAAAGCCCAAGTCTATCTTGTATCTTTATGAAGTCATTCTTGTATCTTTAGTATATATATATATTGTTGTGTAAACTCAGAATCAATCGATCAATATACAAAAGTACTATTCAGTTTTATCTGTTTCTGCATGCTTTCTTTATCTTTCATGTAGCAAGTGGCAACTAATTTTTAATGGAAATTTTGAACGTATTTTGAGTGCTAAGTCAATATATGGGTTTTATAATTCTGTTAAATGAGAATTGAAATCTTATGGTGTAGAGATAAAAAGCATGTGGGATCTATGTGTTAGAAAAAATTATATGTAGTACCTATGTCAGCACGAGAATCGAAGGGTGCGTAGAAAAATTTGAATTCTCACGTTAAATGAAAATTATAAAACCCTTCTTATATATGTGTGAAGTTTGTAAACCTTAATCCTGTTGGATATGGAATAGACAAAATAGAACAAATACAATAGTATCAAACTTTTACAAACAAAATACAAGTGTTACAACACTATCACTAATTTTTCTCTCAATATAACTCTCACACTCTCTTTTCTTCTTTCTATTTTTCTCACAAGTGTTTCAACACTCTCCACACACTTTTTAATCTTTCTATTCACTTATTTCAACCATATGCCTAACATACTACACACCATATATATATATAGACATACATAAAAGAGTTCAAATTGAACTTGACAAACTATTATATCCACTAGCCACCATTTTTGACCTTTCTAGTCTTCAAATTGATTTTGAACACTAATATCAACCATACACTAAAGACAACTCATGGTGATAGGATAAGATTTCCAACTCATCATGAGTTGGCAATGGATAGGATTGGATTCTTCTTCAATCTTCCTCAAGCTTCTCCAAGTCTCCATAAGTTTCATGAATTTTCTTCAAGCATCCATAGCTTTCTACAAGGTTCCATAAGATTCTTGACAGGTGATGGAGAAGTTCAATTTGAATTTGAATTCTTTGGAGGTAGAATCAAAATTAAGTTTGAATTCTAACACTCCCCCTCAAACTTGATTTTGCATACCAATCATATATTTGAGTTTGTGAAACACCTCTGCCTTCAATGGCTTTGTGAAAATATCTGCAAGTTGTTCTTCTGTTTTGCAGTAGACTAAATCCACAACTTTATTTTTAACTTGCTCCCGAATAAAATGATACTTCGTGTCAATATGTTTACTTCGGCTATGTGAAACTGGATTCTTTGCAAGTGATATAGCATACTTGTTATCCACGTGTATAACAACTGGACCTTCTGGTTTATGATGCAACTCATTTAAAATATTCTTCAACCAAATTGCTTGGCACGTGCATGTTGCTGCAGCTATATATTCTGCTTCACATGAAGAAAGAGCAACAGTTTGTTGTTTCTTGGATGACCATGAAAATATTGCTGAGCCAATATGAAATACATATCCTGATGTGCTTTTTCGATCATCTACATCTACACTATAATCACTATTTGCATAGCCAATTAACCTTGAATCTTGGGAATATGTATAGAATAACCCATGACTGATGGTTCCTTTGATATATCTTAAAATTCTCTTTGCTGCACTGAAATGATCCTGCTTTGGATGCTCCATATATCTGCTAATTAGACCAACTGCAAACATGATATCTGGTGGCTTCGGGATTGGTGAAAGATAAACAGTCTTTTTCGGTGTTTGTGATGTTTGTGGCATCTCTGGTGCATGCATGATCTCTGCCAAATTTGACCAAGTAATTCTGGGTTTTTCACTTTGCTCATTTTTCATAATATCTTCTTTCTTTTGCTTTTCTGGCACATCCACGAGAGTTTGTTTTTCTTTTACTAGAATTATTTCTCCTTTATTTGTCTTCTTTGTTGGTACTCCCCCTGACTTGTTGCTACTGCTCCTTGGCTTCACTTTCTGTTCAAAATGACTAGATGGTTTCTCTTCCTCAGCAATACCTAAATAGCAAACAAGGTACTCTGTTCCCAAATCCTCTTCTTTCTCACTTCCCTCATCATCATAATCGTCTTCGTCAGGATCACCGCTATGCTCGTTGTCACCTTCTCCTTCTCTTTTTTCTTCATTTTCTTTCATCAAAGCAGATTTATTCATCCACTCAGCAACTTCTTTATCTTCTTCCATATCATCAATATTATCATCTTCAGCTTCAACTTCTTCTTGATGTTCTTCTTCTTCTTCTTTAGTCTCTGATTTTTCTGACTCGAATTCATTTTGGATATGGAGTTCTAATTCTGGATTGCTTGATTCTGTGTCATCATCAACAAAACAAACTTTTGGTAGATATTTTGCTTTAAACGCCTTCTCAAAGTCTTTCCAGTTTGCATCAAGATTGGACCATATCCATCCTTGACACCATTCTTGATACCAACTAAACGAGCTTCCTCTGAGCCTTCTTACAGCTTCCATCAACTTTGCATCTTCATCGATTTTCTCTGCCTGAAAATATTCTTTCAAACAGAAGAACCATCTCGTAGCTTCATTATCTCCTTCATTTCCATAAAATTTTGGAATCTCCATTTTTCTTGTCGAACAGATACCACGGCTTACTAGAACGAGGTTCTAAAACTCTTCTTTTTCTTTCACAATGCTTCAGCACTTCTCTTCACCACAGCTCCCAAATCGAAGGCTCTGATTTGCCTCTTTGATCGAACGAGACTCTGATACCACTTGTTGGATATGGAATAGACAAAATAGAACAAATACAATAGTATCAAACTTTTACAAACAAAATACAAGTGTTACAACACTATCACTAATTTTTCTCTCAATATAACTCTCACACTCTCTTTTCTTCTTTCTATTTTTCTCACAAGTGTTTCAACACTCTCCACACACTTTTTAATCTTTCTATTCACTTATTTCAACCATATGCCTAACATACTACACACCATATATATATATAGACATACATAAAAGAGTTCAAATTGAACTTGACAAACTATTATATCCACTAGCCACCATTTTTGACCTTTCTAGTCTTCAAATTGATTTTGAACACTAATATCAACCATACACTAAAGACAACTCATGGTGATAGGATAAGATTTCCAACTCATCATGAGTTGGCAATGGATAGGATTGGATTCTTCTTCAATCTTCCTCAAGCTTCTCCAAGTCTCCATAAGTTTCATGAATTTTCTTCAAGCATCCATAGCTTTCTACAAGGTTCCATAAGATTCTTGACAGGTGATGGAGAAGTTCAATTTGAATTTGAATTCTTTGGAGGTAGAATCAAAATTAAGTTTGAATTCTAACAAATCCTACCCGCCCGGAACAAAATATAAATAATATAAACAACAAAAAAGAAGAAGTTTGTAAACTTTAAAAGGAGAATGAAACGGACATAAAAGAGAACCCTCGTCTGACAGGAACGGGACAATGCTATCTTTCCTTCTTAGGAACAAGAGAAAGTTCATATACAGCACCAGCTAAAGAAACTGAGTGATGCGACATCTTTATGTTCACTCCATAACTGGTGCAAAACGTACGATGGAGAGGAAGCTAATTAGCTACCCTTTTCTTCTTCTTTTTCGCTCAATTAACACAAGCAAATCAATGTTAATTATGATGTAGAATAACAAGAGTCCATAAACATTGAAATAAATTTATGGGTTTTATTAATCTCATGTTAAAGGAGATAAATTATCTTATGTCATAGAGATAAATTTGTGAGTTCCACCATCTGAAAAAAAGAAAAAAAAAAGTGGCGCAGTTAGGTTGTGTAGGAGAGATTTTTACCACATGTAACATGAGAATAGTATTTCCCTAAATTTATATATTGAATTGATTCAGGAGACTATAATATGTCAAGAAACACTAATAAATTTAACTCAGACCTAACTTAAATCCTAATGAAAGAAGAAAATAGATCTTTACAAAATAATAAAGATATCCTAAATATATTTTTTTTCAACACTCCCCTTCAAGCTAGAACGCATAAATCTTAAGCAGCAAGCTTGAACAAGAAAAAGAAAGACTAAGAAACATAACATCAAAATAAATGATTGGGGGTTGTAACAACTCTACAACTCACCCTAAAGAAAAATAACAAACTAAAATAAAATATTATCTATATCTCGAATACTCCCCCTCAAGATGGAGGGACACTTCATCTTAAGAAGAAAGAAAATTAAAACGAAGCTTTACGGAATATAAGTCGAAGAAATCGACAGCAATCAACTGGAATGATCATCAGTTTGAAGAGCTAGTAAAGAGACGGTGTTGGAATGGACATCGGCAAAGGAAGAAAAAGACATCAGCCAATGAAGAGCCGGGAAAAAGACAATGTTGCAACTGAAATACTAGCTGACGGAACCGGTGCAACTAGAATAATCTGCGGACCAGGCGACAATGGAGATAAATGTTGCAACTAGAATACAAACTGATGGAGCCAGTGTAATTGGGATAATATATTTTTATGTATATCGCGAGTACCCTCACGAAGAGCAGTGGGAAGGTCATTAGTCGGAGGTGATATCGAAGCTGAGGGAGGAGATGCAGTCATATGTGAGTCCATAGAAACATTTGAAGAACTATGTTGTAACTCATCAGGAGAAGAGGTAATAGAAAGAGAGTCAGAAACATGGACTGGTAAAGGTGGAAGGTATTCAAAGGAGTCGGCCGGGAGAGATGACTGAATAAAATCAGTGTCCACAGGAGTAGTAGAAGAGCCAAAATAGGAAACTGATTCAAAAAAGAGTACATCAGCCAAGGAAGGGTTGGGAAAAAGACAATGTTGCAACTGGAATACAAGCCGACAGAATCAGTGTAACTAAAATTACAACTATTTTGTACCCTCTAATAATTAATATACAGATTTATTTTAATGTTCCTCTCGGCTCTTGTTATTCAACATGGTATCAGAGCATAACGAAAGGAACCTTGATCCATTTTGAACAACCCAATTCGTTTCTGTTTTCAACTTGATTTGACATCGCGTGTGTGATTGTGAGTGTTCAATATGAGATACACTTGATAAAAAAGAAAAACCAATCGTACGAATGATCGTGCCTATTGCGAGTAGGGGTGTAAATTGGTCAGGCTGGCCCAGCCCAGCCTACAGCCCGACCTACGTTGAGCTTGGCCTAGCCCAACCTACGTTGAAAAGTAAACAAATAGGCCGTAGGCCAATTTTGTCAAGCTTGGCCTAAAGCCTTGTAGGCTGACCTATTTAATTTTTAAAAATAAAATAAAATAAAATATTTATTTTAGGAGGCAATTAGTACCAACCCTTGTCTTGATGGTGGTTTAAAGATATTTCAATGAATGATATTCTCTTGTAGACTTTATTTCAGTTTTGGTTGACTTAATAGAGCTCGGGTATTATGTTGACTCTTTCTTGTATGTCATTTTTTATTTCTTATGAGAAGTACTAGTGCATGCATGAATGAAACTTTGCTCAGTATATTTTTTTTACTATTGTAAAATTTTTAAAGTTCACTAGTGAAATTTATATCTCGTGTAAAAAAATGCAACAATTTATGAATACGTTAATGACTTGTAATGTAAAGCGAATATTTTAAAAATTGTTAAAAATATTTTTAAATTTTTTTAAAAATATATCACGAGGGGAGGCCTACAAAGCCTGTAGGCCATATTAGGCTCTCTAATTTTTAAAAATAGGCCAGGTTTGGCCTATAAATAAAGCCTTTCGTAGGCCAGTAGGCCAAATAGGCTCAATATTTTTTTACGTAGGCTTATGCCAAGAAGGCCAAAGCCCAGCCCAGCCCATTTACACCCCAAATTGCGAGCATTCAAAGGGGTACGAGATCGGTGGACAGCAAACTAAGGTCGTTCACGACCGAACGAGGAGCAGAATATTAGTTTAAAAGTGGAACGCCCCCAGATAAAAAGTGTTGCACCCATTTTCATTTTATTGGTCCAACTACTTTTCTATGTTGGTGTTGCTGATAGGGACCCACTGGATCACCCCTCGAAAACTGGCAAAACGACCGTACTAGGAATGTTTAACAAATGTATCTCTTAATGAAAGTAGTTTGGAAATGAAAGACCAACTTAAGGAAGTCAAAGCCGTAATGTGTCTTGACGGGATCAGTCCCGTAACTATATACGACGCGATACCATACCATGTAGGATCAGATCATGAGTCCCGCCACCTAAACCGACGAGATTGGCATGCATGCCACGTGTTCTTTGAGTCCCGCCACCCAAACCGACAGGATCAGTATGACGTGGCAGTAATTAGCCAAAAAATATGAGAATGTTAAACATGTCACACAATGTGACGGGATTGGTGATGATGTGGCTTGAAACCGCCACCTTTGCTGATGGGTTTGGCAAAATCATATCCCCTCCAATCCGCGAACGTGACGACAAGAAAGGAATATATTCGTCTGTCCAAAGGAAAAGTGAATTTTATGAATGACTTTACAATGAATACACTGTCTTGACCAAAAATAGTGTCTTACCCACGAGTCAAGCGTGGTGCAAAATTAGTAACAAGTACGCAAGGATCAGTAACAAGTACAAAGGCATATTTCAAGTCAGTAATAAGTGCATGTTGGTCCCGTTACAGATAGTTACGGGAATTGATTTCCAAATTGGGTATATATACATCCACCCGATCAGAGAATGAATTGCTAAACATATGGCAGTTTATTTCTATTTATGTAGTTAATATTTAGGCAGCGATGCTTTGTTAATTCTAATTTGCATCACTTTGCATTGTGAATTTTTTAATGTTATTGTTTAGTGTCTTATTTTTAGTCATCACAATCCTTTAGTTTTGTGGTTATTGCATAAAAACATAATTCTCCAATGGATCCATTTCGTTCATTTGTATATTATAATGGTTCTAAAATTAACGGTGTAGGCGGTTTGAGCTTCGAAGGGGGAAAGCGAGCAATGTATATTGTCTGAGGCTTGTCCATTGAAGATCTACATGAGAACATTCGTAAGAAGTTGAAGTTGCAACAAAATCAGGTAATATCTTCTATTACGGGTGAAGTCCCATGTAAAAATCAGAAATATGCAGCTTTAGAAATATCTGATGATGAGGACATAGACATTTTCCTTGCAACATTTGTCCAAAACTATACTATGTCTCAATTTGTTGAGTTATACGTGGATACTGAGACATCAGATGATTTGTCAACACCGATTCAAGGTCTAGACCTTAACAGCCAGACACAAAATTCGTTGTCATCAATACTGCATTCCACACAGTCAACTGTTGCAGATGGACAAGAAAACGAGTATATGGTAGATGTTGAACTTGACAATAAAGAGGAAGATGATGAGGACGACGAAGAGGAAGATGAAGACACTCTATTGGCTAATGATCATGATCAGAATGATAGTGATGCAGGTGATGACTGTGTCCATAATGATAATCCCATATTACATGAGACTACTATCCCTATGTCTAATATTGCAGTTGTCCTACAGCATCAGGTTATTTACTGTTTTGTATTATTAATTTTATATTTTTTATTAGTTACCATGTTTTACCATATTTATTTTAATGTTTGTATATATAGAGGTGACACCATTCTGGGATGCAATTACACATTATGAGGCTGTTAATTTCGATTACCCAAGCAAAGACATATTGGATGTTGAAGGATTAGGGTGTGCTCCGTGGACAAGAGGCAAGGAAATGTATGTGAAACAAGAGTTTAGGTCTAAGCGTGATGTCCAAGCCGCTATAAAGCATTACTGCATGAAAAAGCAACAAGAAGTTGTGGTGGTTGAGAGTACTACAACAAAATTCTCTATGAAATGTCGTAAACATGAAGAAGGCTGCAATTGGAGAGTAAGGGCAATTAAACCGAAGAATAGCAGCAACTGGGTAGTAAGTAAATTGGACAGAGAACATTCTTGTGTCAGCACAACCCTTTCGCAAGACCACAGACAACTAGATTCATAGTTCATATCTGACCAAATTCTAGGTACCATGCAATCTTTAACTATTGCAACTAGGGGTGATAATAAGACCAGGGGCCTTAGGCCCCGGCCCGTTTCGGCCCGTCTTTTTTAATTATTGGACCCAGACTTATATTCATGCAAAAGCCTTTTTATTTAAAAGGCCTCAAGCTTCCATAGCCAAGCCTGGCCTTGAAGCCTTGGAGGCTGCCCCGTATACAATACATTTATTTATTTTTTATATTTTTATATTAATCATTTGAGACAGTGAGTGCCACTTTTCATAATCACTAACAATATTTCATAATTACTAACAATAATTGGTAAAGAAATAAGAGATATGAAGATAAAGATATAAGATGTAGAAAAAGAAAGATTAAAAATGACAGAAAAAAAAAGATGAAGGTAATTCTGTTGCTGATGCTTTGGCAACCAAAGGGAGACTATTAGAAACCTGGGATCTACATCTTTTTCTTGAAGTCCCTATGGATTGTAGAGAGCTGTTTGCTAGAGATTTGATGGGCACTAATTGCCCCAGACTCTGTTTTGTTTCTAGTTCTGTTGTTTTCCCCTTTGTTCAAAATTTTTTTAAGGAAAAGCAACGTAAAGTAAATGTGCCGTTGTTATTTTGACTTTTTAATATTAATATATTTTTTATTATAAAAGAAACAACTATTATTTTCTTACAAAAAAATACATACGAGTGAATGATTAATGGGTTAAATATTGCTGCAAATTGAAAGGTAAGGTTTTTATTTTTAATAAATAAACAGGCCGCAGGCTTAAGATAGGTTTTTATTTTTTGTAAATGAACCAGGCCACAGGCTAATATTATATTCGTAGCAAGTAACAGGCTAAGGCCAGTCTGTCACGTTTAAATACAGGCTTGGCCCATTAAGATCAAAGCTCGGCTCGGCTCGGCCCGTTAACACCCCTAATTGCAACTCCCTGAAATATATTTGTTTTTAATATTGCGAATGTGTATATTAATATCTATTAACGAACAAGCTATTAATGGAATGCAGACATGGTGAAGGCTTCACCCTCGGTGGCCGTTATCTTGATACAAGAACGTGTTACTGGCCTGTTTGGATTTAATGTTTCTTATAGGAAGGCGTGGAAGGAAAAGCAGAAAGCAATTGCTAAGATTTGCGGTGATTGGGATGATTCATGTGCGTTCTTACCAAGATGGTTTGGGCACATGTTGAACTTTTCTCCCGGGTCTGTTTATCATATTCAACATGAACCGTATATCATGAATAGACAAGTTGTTAACGGGGTCAGGGTTTGTCAACGTATTTTTTGGACTTTTGGTCAATGTCATGAGGCATTTAAATGGTGTAAACCAGTTATACAGATCGATGGTACACATCTGAACGAAAAATATAAAGGGACATTATTGATCGCAACAGTCCAAGACGGAAACAATGAGTTATTGCCAATTGCGTTTGTGGTTGTTGAAGGTGAAACCAAAGAAGCATGGGAGTATTTTTTGGCCAATATCTGAATGCATGTAACTGATAAGACTGGTATATGTCTTATTTTTTATCGACATAAAAGCATTATATCAGCAGTCAGCAATCTGGTGATTGGATGGTAACCCCGTAATGCATATCATGTGTTTTGCCCTTCGTCATATAGGGAGCAATCTCAAGGACCAATACATGAAGGGTTTTCTAAAGAAGCTAGGTAATATACTCAATGCCCAATATATGTACAATTTGGATAATATACAATCATTTTCGTCAATTTGTGTACTTATGTCAATTTTGCAGGTTATATTCCAAATAAAGACTATTTTGATGCGTCATATGCTGAGTTCTGCAACATTAGTCCAGATGTTGCTACATGGATTGAGGCTATTCCAAAAGAGAAATGGACGCGGAGTTACGATGAGTGTGGTCGAAGCTACGGTCACATGACAACTAATCTATCTGAATCAGTGAACAAGGTTTTCAAGGGAGCGAGGAACATGCCAATTACTTCTTTGGTGAAATGCACATATAGTCGACTTGCTCGTTACTTTTTCAAAAGAGGATGTAAAGCACAAAAAGATGCTGAGGGTGGGAAGCATTTCTCAAAAGTTATTGCAGATAACATGACTAGGAACGGCGAGAGGGATACATCTATGCGTGTTCGAGAGTATAACGTTGCTCGTACCACATTTGAAGTTGATAACCGAGGGACTTCATTTTGGGTTCACCTCAGTGATGGGAAATGTCAATGTGGTAAGTTTCAAGCTTTCAAAATCCCATGTAGCCATGTTATTGCAGCATGTAAGAAGGTAGCCCATGATGTTGAGCAGTACATGGATCCAGTTTTCAAAGTCAACTCTATTATGCATGTCTATTGTACTTCATTTCAGCCGATTGGTAGTGAAGAGGGAATACCTCCATTTCTCGAACCGAAGCTTATTCCTGATGTGTCAATGATGCGTGGACAGGGGCATCCCAAGTCAACTCGTATTCACAATGAAATGGACGAAATTGAAGAGCAACCAAGTTCTAGCCGAAGTAAATGCACTATTTGCAAACAGTCAATACATAACAGGTGTTCATGTCCTACAAGACGCATTGCGAATTAATCATTGTCATGTTGTATGCTGTTTAATATGAGTAACTATCTTTCAGTTAATACTCTGTTATCCCCATGATTGTGTGCTAATAAGAGTACCTACCTATCTTTCAATTACCGTCGTTTATAATATGCATAACTGTGTAAAAGAAAAGAAAAAATGGAAAGCATAACAACAGAAAATTGGACACTCCAAGGATGTACAACACACAAATGTACCTGTAATCCAGAAATATCTAATCCAAATACATAGCACAATGTCCAGAACCCTAACATGCGATAGGGTATATAGTAAAGTACTAAATACAGTAATCCAAAAAACCATTAACATATGTGAGTACAGTCATCCATAAATATGAGTACAGTCATCCGTAAATATGATATGCCAAATAGCGTAGAACATAAACAATCCCTCAGCTGATAGTGAGATATAGACTACTTCGATGATGGAGTATATGCCGGCCAAGGTCTCAAACGCGCATCACGCTCAGGGTTCCTACGAATGACACCACCCACCCTCTGTGCATCAAGATCGGGCCTAATGTCAAAGTCCTCTACGGCTGCCTGTAGAAAGTCATCATGCGTATCCTGTGTGTCCTGTGCTGAGGCATGTGGACTGCGTGCCGATTGCGACGTTTCCCCCGGAACGTACACTCCTGCAGCACCACTACTAGACTGAAACCCGTGGTATGCACCGAATGCTGAAAATCCATCTCCAGGCTGATACCCGGTAAACCCACCACCAAAAGGTGTTACTGGGGTGGAAGTCAGACTTGTAGGGTGATCAAATTGTGTGCTCATCCACTAATAAGAAGCAGGAAACTGGGTATGAGTGTGTGTAGGCATATGTAGGCTCCACCCGAATGTCATGCCTGCGTCTACCGGTATCGGCATCTGTGGAGGCATATGTCCTAGCATGGGCATATGAATTTGCATGGGCAACACTGAATTCAACTCTGTAGGTATTTCTGATGACATCTGCGTCGGCATCTCTGATGACGACTGTGTAGGCATCTCTGATGACATCTGTGTGGGCATCTGTGTAGGAAACCACTGAATAGGAGTAAAGGCCATAGTAGGCCACATGGGTGGTCTATAAACACCACCGCCACGTGGACTATGGACTGGGATCTCATATGACTGATGCTCAATGCGCGGATGTCAACGACAAATCCCCTTGCCTTCCTTCGCATGAGGCGGTACATCTAACTCGGGATCAGGTACACTAACTAAGCGACCTGATGGTGCAATTGGGCCAGGCTCCGCAACACGACCAAACTCGCTAAAAGCACGTAATCACTGGTCACAAACCTCTTGAACCTGGTCATCATCCCTGTGAGCACGCATCTGTGGTGACATCTGCCACCATATCCACTCAACACTGTCAACCTGTGACGAGAAATACTCAAATTAATTATAATGAAAGAATGATAACACAAAAATAAATACAATCAGGACATAATTTGTGGATGACAGAGAAACGAACAGTACGTACAACATGACCAATCTTTGCGACTTGCCTCGTCATGAAGCGTCAAGTGTGACTGAAGTACCAGGTCATATACTCGGAGTTCGGGGACATTATCCCCTGCCAGACATTTGTACTCTCAATGCGTTCATGCCTAGTGTTCCACAATTGTATATATGGGGCCATCTTCGCTTCCCAATTCTCAGTCATCTTACCCCGTAAGGTAAGATCTTGTGCACCGCGCAATTGTCCTACAAGTCCTGGGATGTGTTGTTGCATTCCAAATTGCCCCATACATCGACCAGGGTCAATGCAGGATCCATGACTAGCCATTTTACTAACAACAATTTACGAAAATAAATCAATAAACATAACTGTCATACAATTAAAATAGGCTTGTCCAATTACTATTTCATCAATTATACCAACAACACTTTCCGTTATAAATTACTACAACTTTCAAACAACGTTTCCATGGCCTTGTTAAATTAAATATGCCACATAATAATTAAAACACTAATTACAATAAATATTTACTAATTTCATTCTTTATTGAAAAACAAAATCTAATTATAATTATTATAAATTTATTATAAGACAATTAGTAATTAAATTTTACTTTATCATTTTAAATATTAATTATCAAAAAAAAAAATTTGATAACAATTAATTATCAATTTTAGTACAAGGTTTCTATAGCATTGATAACTTAAATATGATTACTATTACTACCAATCAATCTCACCGTAAGATCGATTATGTTGATCCAACGGTTATATTTATTTTCATATTTGTATGATTATGATTTCTCAAATTTAATACTTTATATTTATTTCCACCTTTGTTGATTATGATTTCTCATATTTAATGTTTTCACTTTAAATACGGAGAATAATAACCATACAAAAATGAAAATAAATATAACCGTTGGATCAACATAATTGATCTAACGTGAGATTGATTGATAGTAACATGGTAGCAACACAACTTGGTTGTTACAATATCCTTCCCCTTCCCTAATATATGCAATTTACATTCAATCTCTCTCTTTAATTTTTTATTATTTAAATCAATTTCTCTCTTTAATTTTTTTATTATATAAATTATTATTATTATTATTATTATTATTTAAAAAGTGAGATAAAAAATTAAAAAAAAAAAATTGTTTGTGTAGTACTACCTGCTTCGTATATTGTACCAGACTAACTCTGGATGAAAGAATTTTACATTGGCTTTTTTTGAACTTCTCTTTGCTTCTGTGTATAGAAAAGCTTGAGAAGTTTTGGAAGGACTACTTATTTCTAGTTTGATATCATTGTAGTGCTATGTTTATTGGTATTTTGGTTGAATTCGTGGAAATTTCACTGTCAATTTGTTCAATCTTCAGATCATATATAATATTCTTCTTACATGATCACACCTTTTTTGTGATATAACAGGCAGGTTACACTCATTTGCTTTTGTCATTTTGCAGAATGAGTCCGTTCTTTGATGTTGAGCTAAAAGTCCGCGATTATGAGTTGGATCAGTATGGTGTGGTCAACAATGCAATTTATGCAAGTTATTGCCAGCATGGTGAGACCTCATGAGCTGGTACATGTGAATTTTCAGTAGATGAACTGTTACCATTACTTGAATGTTTTCTTTTAAGATAACTTTTTTCAGATGGTGATAGGAAATTTTTTTTGTTTTATATGTGTATATCTCTTGTAAATGATGTTTGAGAATTGATGTTAATTTTGAAGTGTTCACAACTTCAAATGAAAACCAAATTTTGACATGGCATATTGTGGATGGCTCTAATGTGATAAGTTGGTGATTTTTGCATGGTCGTTGTTTGAGATTTTAATCCTTTTGTTTAGATAGAACTTTATATTTTGATTTATATTCTTGAATAACTTTGACTTGAATTTAGAATTGTCAGATTCAAAGATAATCAGCATGAAAAGAATCATGAATGTAAAATAACAAAATCAGACAGCACAAGCATAAGATTAAATTTTTATAATCTTTCTTATTTTTTTCTTGATAAAACAAATGTATTGACTCAATAGCCATATAAAGAAGGAATACTATTGAAAAGGAATCTAAACTTGGCCTCCAAATTAAATAAAAGAAGGAGGAAGAAAGGAATCAGAACATACATTAAAAAATAACTAAAGCAGTATTTCAGTATCCAGTCAAAAGCATCAGAAGTCACATATGCAGTTCGATGCATATTCGCCAGATTTGCCTCTAGCCAAAAGAACAATTCTCCCTGTTAATATGCAACATTTAAAGTACCGTGAACTCCATAAACAGAAAGTAGTCAGACTTTGTGAGAAATGAACCTTCATGCATGCAGATGAACATTTGTTAGGCTATTAGAAAAAGATAAATTGGTAATCGAGAAGGAGAAATAGCAAGAGAGAAAACATAGTGTTAGGAACCTGAAAATATAATTGATAAGAATTGATAGAAACCAGAGAATCTGGTATTTGTTTTCAGTATTAGTAACTCCGGAATAGTGATTATGGGTTTTTTTTGGTGAACGAGAAGAACTAAAAGAGAAAAGAAATTACAGAAATGACCACATCCAAGATTGAGTCCCCAGAATTGGGAGAGATATAAATGGAAATAGCTCTGACTCTGTTACCTCTGGTAGATCAGAAAAGTCAGAGAAAAAACTCTTCATAAATGAGACCTGAAAGGCTGAATTGAAATTTGAACAAGGAGTTGTTAGAAGAAAGTGCAAATGAATAGAACAAAATCAAAGACAAAAAAGGTTTCAACTTTGAAGATCAAAGATTGTGAAGGCCTTAATCGGGTTTGAGATCGAATTTCGGAGAATGAACAGGATGAAGGGATTCAGAATACCACCCAAATAAAAAATCTTTGTTTTCAGAATACCCACTCTGAGGTTTCCTAATGATTGAACACAAAAAATGGTCCCTGATAATCAGAGATAAGCATTAGATTACGTGAAATGGATGCTTTTGACGAAGGGACAAATGGAGCTCTGAAAATGAGTAGTGCATAGCCTGAGAGAAAATGCAGGGATGGAGAAGCACTCAGACAGACAAATAGGATAGGAGATTCAAATTACAAATTTAAACTGATAATAAGCTCCCGACATATTATCTGTTTAGAGTGAAACCTATCTCATTTAGGAAGTGAGTATTATTTGTGTCTTTTTTTTTTTTTTTTTTGGTAGATACCAACTAGTATCCGAATCCCTAACAGGCTTGACTAATCCGGTTTTGGGTTTGAACCTCTCCACCCTCCTCAGAGATTTTAGCTCTCAGGAATCGAACCCATAGTTCTTTTGAGTAGGTCAAATCCCGGGGTCTAGCTAGGTTGCCACTAGATCAACAATTGTTAGGTAGTATGACTTGTGTCTTTACTCGCAGAAAAAGGTCTCTTCTTTAATATATATACAGGTATACTTGAATGGAGAAGACATATAATATGTAGTTCTGTACATTCAATAAAAAGTAGAAATTTACTGGAATAACCTCTTGCATTTGTGCATATTGGTGGAACTTAGATTTTCTCTACTAACCTTTCAATCCACGCATTTATTTCATAAATTGGGAAGAAACTACCCATGGAACCTGGCTCAAGGGAGTTGTTGCCAGTGCAAGACTATTTGCAGTGTGGAACTATGGGTGATGTCTAGTAAACAATCATTTACTCGTTAAAAAATTCACAAGCCTTTCTGCATCCTTTATACATACGAAAAAATACCTTAGGAATTTTGCAGGATCAGGTCAAAACTTTTCTATTCAGATTTAGATGCAAAACTAATGGTTCTTCATACTGGTAGTTTCTTCACATTTTTTCTTATCTTGTGTATGCTTGGAAATATTTGCCCCTTTATCTTGATCTCTGTTCTGTTAATTTGAACTCGTTTAAGCTGGGAGTTGACACTTGACCGGATACTGAATTGAACTCTATTGAGTTGAATGGTCTACAAAATTTATTAACTATCCTTGTACTTGTACATTTTTATGGCAATTAAAATTATTAACAATCACCCACACTTGCTAGTCGGGTTTAACGGGGAGTGGTTTATTATTATCCCTGTACTTGTACATTTTTATGGAAATTAAAATTATTAAACAGCCATCTCACTTAAAAGCTCAAGCTGTCAAATGAAGGTCACTTTAATGGTTTTGTGTTAGAATTTTCTAATACACCCCCTCACACAAGAGCCAATTGGGCTTGAAGGGTGGATAATGCACAAACCTACCTACTTGTGTTTAAGAAATTTCACAGTTAATTGTTTATTAGAAGAATGAGGAGCGGTGAGGATCAAATGCGTGACCACTTGATCACCGGCTCTTATATTATATTAAACAACTATCTCACCTAAAAGTTCTTACGGTTTTATATTAGACTTTTCTAACAAAAATGCATGCTTTCTATATTACTTGTATAAACTGATCGCTTGGCTATAAATATCTTCATAAGGTCGTCATGAACTCTTCGAAAGCATTGGTATTAATTGTGATGCTGTGGCTCGCAGTGGTGGTGCATTGGCAGTGTCAGAATTATCAATCAAATTCCTTGCGCCTCTAAGAGTAAGCCTCTCCAATTTTGTTGTTCATTTCTGTTTGTTAGTAGATATAGTGTACATAACCTCCTGTTACACGGTAGTACACTAAAAGGATATGATGTCTTGTATAAGATGGTTCTGTTTGCCAATATTTGTTCTCATTTTAAGAACATGCAACCAGAGTGGAGACAAATTTGTTGTAAAGGTTAGGATTTCTGGTGCTTCAGCTGCTCGTTTTTACTTTGATCACTTCATCTGTAAGCTGCCAAACCAAGAGGTCTATCTCCATCACTTACAGTTTACTCTTTTACCATCTTTGAGGATATTTGTTGATATTTGGTGAATTTGATTGGCAGCCTATTTTGGAAGCCAAGGCCACAGCTGTGTGGCTTGACAAAAACTATCGTCCTGTTCGAATTCCTGCAGAGATGAAGTCTAAAATTGTAGAATTTATTGAAATGGGGACTCTTTAAGTAGTTCAGTTTCCAGATGAACTTAGTTTCTTGGTTAATAGAATATTCGGAAAGGTAATTGTTTCTTTACTTGCCTTAGGAAGGAGGCAATACAGCTCTGTAATGGAGAATCCATTATATTATTTCTATCAAAAGAAAGAATCGTGGTTTTAAACTACAACCATAGGAATAATGCTGTTTGGTTTCTTGATGCTCAGAAAAGAACAACAAATTGACTTTTCATTTTTTTCCCCCCTGAATCCTTGTCCCTTTATGACTTTGTCGTATTTTGTTACTTGGTGAGAGAGAGAGGAGAGGGTTTAAAGAATTATTTTTTGACTCTGTATCCGTAGTTTGTTCTGGTGTTGTGAAAGTGTTCTGTTGGACATTGATGCCTAAGTTGTTTAATAATGTGCCACGATGTGATATAAGTGAAGAATTGAAACGTTATACAAAGGAAATCTCCGATCAAATAAATTCTCAAATGGATTACCGGTGGTGTTTTTAGCTGCTATGTGGATTTCATTCCTCAATTTTTTTGACATAAATTCTAGTCATGGAAACATTGATTATATAAATAACAAAGACAACTAAGTGTATTATTATTATAAATTGGTAATTGTAATATATGAAATAAAGTGTAACATAATGGTACAAGCTGTTGGTTATTGTTGGGTATGGCTTAAATTTTGCGAGTTTTTGTTGGCAGTTCAGCAAAAAAGTAATTGATATCCCGCTGAGTGGTCGGTGTCCGGGGGAGCCGTCCCAGTGGGGATGCAAAGGGTAGCACCTATGGCTTTGTAGAGGCCTGGTATTGTTATGAGTCTTTGACTTATTATAATTTTTTTTCTTAGTAGTTTGTATGGCTTGAGTCCATAAATAACTATTATTAGAGTTTTCTAAATTCTATTTATATTCTCTTGTAAATCAAGAGACTTGTATCGAGTAGCGGTGAGATGAATATAGTATAAATAAACTAGACGTAACTTATATTGAGTAAATCAAGATAAATTATCATATCAATTTTCCCTCTTTCCTTCTTTTTCATTTTGAATTTGTGTATCGTGAGATTGTCGATTTTTTACATTCCATTGAAAGAATCTTATCCCATTAAACATTTCCTGTGAAGTACGGTGCACTTTCGGAGCATCTTTAGTCTCCATTGCAGGAGTCTTTAAAATATTGAAGATATAGTTTGTTGGTTAATGATATAATATTTTTTTAAGTTCGCTGAATGGTTCTTGATCTTAAAGTATCTATTCAGCTAACCACGTTAACCCACTTGCCCCCAAAAGACAAATAGTGTTAATCTTATAAAGTTCACTTTACGTAGCACGTGAGCAGATGCAGCTAACTGAAGATAATATGGGGTGGCATACTCAAAATTGGATGTGATAGCTTTGATTTAAAAATAGATTGATGGTACAAAATACTTTGACTAAAACCTGTTAGATTTGATTTTTGTTGGTTGTTGAAAATAACCCCTTCAATGGGACTAGTATTGAATAAAGATGATTATACATTGGACGTTGAGCCTTAATTAGGCTCGCTTTGTTGAACCAATAATATCTATATAATGCAGAACACGAGGACGAAGCATGTGAAAGCAAACAAAAATAACTTTAGTTTTCTTTATTAAAAAAATTTCGGTTCTCTCTTCAAATTCTTAATGGCGTTTATAACATGAAAAGAGAGATGATTCTCTCACATGTTTCTTTATATTTCATGTCAGACACACAGTTCAAACAAGGAAACATTGAACCGAGTCAAAATCTAAATTTATTACTTGGGTCTCACTATTGTGAATGGGTCCTCAATCCTCATAGTGCAGTGATTGCTATCGCAAATCACTAGGGTGGTTCACCAATAAAGGCACTCTAAGTTAGGCAGAGTATAAGAGTTAAAGGTATATCAATTTGTTTCTGTAGTAGATTTTGGATTGTTTTTCTCCACGGGTGAACTATATTAATGTAATATTGATTTAGCGAGCCACAGGTATACATCTAAGCTCAATAAGAGAGTCACGCTAAGGATGTGCATGGGTCGAACCGAATTAGATTTTTTGAAAAAACGAACCGAATTGGTTTAAATGGTTCGGTTCGAAAGTGATTCGGTACGGTCCAAAACTAGTTCGGTTCGGAAGTGGTTCATAACCGGTTCAGAAGTGGTTCGGAATCGGTTCGGAAGTGGTTCGGAATCGGTTCGGAAGTGGTTCGGAATCGGTTCGGGTCGACCCTCTTTTGAAAAGAAAAAAGTTAAAAATTTTAAAAATAAAGTTATAAAAATTATTTTGGTTTGGTTTGAAAATGGTTCGGTTCAGTTCGGAAACGGTTCGGTTCTTAGACTGGTTCTAAAAATTGGTTTGGTTCTTAAACCGGTTCTAAAAACCGGTTCGGTTCATGAACCGGTTCTTTAAAAACCGGTTTGGTTCATGAACTAATTTTTCAAAACCGATAATTTTAAGGAGGGGTTTGGTTCATGGTTCGACCCAATTTTTTGGTTATTTTGCACACCCCTAAATCACACAAATAGGAATGCTGAGAATCAGCGAAATGCGTATGACATGGTGGTTGTGTTGTATTCAGAGAGTGATCGTGCAAAATGTGTCTCCTCAACATCTATGAGAATATTTATTAGTCGATAATATTTTCTAACTATGAAATTATTGGTTATGGCTTATATTTCGCATGTTGATGATAATCCTAGTTGTCGGGGTCAGCAGAAAGACAATGGGACCTCTATTTTATTGTAATTTTCTTAATAGTTTGGGCTTGGACCCATGAATAGCTTGTAATTCTATTTATATTTTCCTTATAAATCGAGTGACTTATAACAAGTGGCGGTGAGGAGAATATAGTAAGCTGGACATAGCCTTAATTGGGTGAACTAGGATAAATCATCATATCAATCTCTCTATTCTTTTCTCTTTTTTTGTTTTCTCGATTTTATATGAATGTCGATTTCCAACAGAGTCTTAAACCATTTTTGCCTTTATTGAGCTTCTAGGTGTGAGACAAGCATCATCTTCTTGTGCATAAGATACGTGTGCTAGGAGAGTAAGATTCAATGTAATAAGTCAATATTAGTCTCACTTTAGGAATATAAGGGTTCACCGTTCACGTATGTAGACATATGTAGCCGGTTGATAACGGGTATTATAATGACTAATTTAGGATAAGATCTCTTCTAGATAGTGTACTTGTTGATAACGGGTATTTGAAACAATAAAACCATGGATCTCTAATATCTGATCTACGACATTTTAACATCAACATTTCTCTAAAATGTTAAAAGACTTCAGCTAGTGCTAATCGAGTTACAAATTAGTTGACACTTTTATTCTTTTTGTAGACTTATTTTCTCTTTCAATAAATCACATCGACATTGCCAACTGTTTGTCGAAAATATTGTTGAGAGTTGCAGCCAATCGAACTCCTCCTTGTGCTAACCTCAAATTGACTATTGGGAAACGTGACAGGAAGTAATCATCTGCAGAGTACAATTTTCGTTATATAGTGAGAAAAAGGAAAAAGAAAAATGTCTTATCTATCAGAGTTCTTATGGCTTACCTTCTAGTACTGAACCTTCACTGGCATCTTTATATGCCCATTTACACGCATCTTCGCTACTTTCAGATGCATATCTAAAAAAATTAACCCCAGTTAAGCATATGCACATTTTGAATAACAGAGAAACTACTACAGAAGCAGCTACTAGAATTTTTCTAGCTAAAAGTTTTTGGGATTTAAATCAATAAGATGGAAGCCACTATTCTCAGGAACAGAGTAGAATAACATTTACATGATAGAGAATTTTTTGATACTAGTATAAGTATTAGTTTATTTTGTGTTTAAAATAATATACAATCAAAATCTTAGCAAGATATTAGAATATTTTTATACGAGCGTAAAAGTTAGAAGTCTTACATTCAATCTTAACCATTGATCCACTTATATTTATTTCCATCTTTGTATGGTCATGATTCCAATGGCGTTAAATATGTTACCATAAAAAAAATAAATATAAAATTTTAAATTTGGGGAATCCTGACCATACAAAGATGAAAATAAATATAACCGTGGAATCAACAAACAAAATTGAGAGTGTAATGTAACTTTGTAAAATGATCCTGACCCATATATATATGGGTATATATATATATATATACATATAGTTTTATAAGAGTTATGTTGTAAAAAAAATGATTGTATAGAGATTCGTTTTGCGTGCCTTAATTTTTTTTTTTTGTTTGTTTTAAAAAGTGTTATGTGTGTATATCTAAGGGCTCGAAAACCCATATATATATAGGGGCAGAATATTTTTATACCGGTGTAATGTAAGCCATTGAATACAAGTGGATCAATTAGGTCCTTAGATATAAGTGAAATCAACGGACAAGATTGAAAGTGTAATGTAACTTACACCGGTGTAAGAATATCTTCTCCATATATATATATATATATATATATATATATGGTCAGGATCATTTTACACCAGTTAAGTTACACTCTCAATCTTATCCATTGATCCCATTTATATCTAAGGGATCTAAATTTTTAGTAATGTGAGCCATTGGATACAAGTGGATCAATGGTCAAGATTGAGTGTAAGACTTCTAACTCTTACACCAGGTGTAAGAATATCATATCCCTATATTATATATATATATATATATATATATATATATATATATATATAAAAATTAACAATAACATGGATTGATAGAAAAAAAATATCAAAAATGAAATATCAGAAAACAAATTAAAATATAACTCCATTAGAACTATTCTTTGAAATGAACTAGTAGTGAAAGAATCAATAAATGATCCTAATAATAGATGCTGATGGAACATACATAGCTGGGCATGGGAAGTCATCAGAACTGCAGTTCTCCCATTCGTCTACTTGATCAGCCCATACTTTCTGTTTATTCAGAAAAAGGAAAAAGAAAATTGAAGAAAACATCAAACTTTGGTAGGCAATTCCTTATATTGATTATAATAAAAGATGCTGAATAGTGCATATAATACCGTAATATTCTGTTCAATTGCATCAACGAAATCGCCTATGTCAGAGTCATGGAATCTTTCAACTTCTGTCTCAATAATGCTATCATCCCAAACCTTTACATGGTATGCAATTAGATAGTGGAGGGTGAAATAGATCAAATTGTTGTATAGTTGATGTAGCTAAGAATTTGACTCACATGGTGAAGATTTTGCTTCCTTTTGTACCAGTGAACATTTATTGTATTGCCTCCCTTGTCTGAGACAAAGCCACAATGTAGAGGCTGCAGATTAAGCACGTCAAAAAACCAATATATATGATGATTGACCAAATTGCATATTCAGATTGAAGCATAGTATATAGTTGATTTGGTGCTTGTATAGATGCATACCTGATGGATGTCTCCCATAAAATGGGAAAGGAAAAAAAGAGCTTGTGTGAGGTTATCTGATACCATGATGTTACCATATCCAAACAAGAGTTTTTAGTATACAAAGATGATAAATAGAAAAAACATGGATACAACTGAGGGTATTAGTTTGAAACAAAGATTTACATTTAGATTCAGTGTCGCTTCCATAGTCGAGAAGTTGATTGGTGTAATTGGTAATTGCCCCCACAACACATCGCCCTTTAATTCCAGTTTTGTGATCTAAACAATCCCCTGAAAGTTTAGACAACATGTCAGTTCTGTAGCACAACATGCTATTAACATCATTTTATAAAGTTCACTAGATCTCTGAACCATAAAACAATAAACACCGGTAGTTTATTAATTATATATGCAAATTCTATGTGTTGATATTTATGGTCTCGATCCAAATATCATAAGCCAAACTATATTTTACAAAAACAAAAGTGGTACGGATCAAAAGCAAAGAATAAATCTCAAATCAAACTCTTGTAAGGACTATGAAGAGATGAGAAAGTAAAATACTGTTATTCTGGTAACTGCAAACATCATCAGGAGTATCAGCAAAGTGCAAAGCAGATGACCAGGGAAAGATAAACTTGACATGATCTGCCCATGAACACTTGCTTGACAAGTCATTTCCTGCGGATTTTGGCAGCAGTTTTTTCACAGCCTTAGCAGCTGCATCGCTGAGGCGAGCCTATTTGTTCAGAAGTGATAGAAAGATAAACAAGAATGTCACAATTGCATATTCAAACACAGGAAATATAGAGAGTGACAGAGAAAGACAACTAGATAGGTACCTGGGCGATCTTACAAACAATGGCATGTCCATCATCTCCCCACCCTTGTGTATTTGGAAGCAAAAGCATGAATGAGACTATGGCCAATAGCTGAATTCTGTAACAACCCATAGTTCCCAATAATGAACTTACTCTGCATATACAAAAGTACATGTATATGGGAAAACTTGTATGTCTGAACTTTCTTCTGCCACACACCTATTAGGTAAAATTGAGTGACTCTTGTTATAATAAAAAAAAAGTAAAATTGAGTGACTCTTGTTATAACAAAAATTAATAAAATTTAAGACACGCAAAACAAATCTCTATAACATTACATAAAGATAAAAGTTATGTTGTAGGAAAAGTGATTGTATTATATTACTGAAATATAATAGATGATAAATACTGAAATATAACGAGACCCATAAAGAAATATTAAATCTTATACTTATATAGATTTAATATTATTATGTCACTGGGAAATAAATAAAATTATCTCAAAGAGAAGGAGAAAATCATTTTATTTCTATGTTGTCAGGAAAAATTTTTTGAAATTACTTTAATATATATATATATATATATATATATATATATATATATATATATGTTTATCTCATTTTACATGACACACATGTAAAAATTATTGAAGTAATTTTTTTCTATTTATATCCATATATATATATATATATATATATATATATATATGTTGACAATATAGTTATATTCTAAAATTATTTTATTTATATTTAGGGTTAATTTTTTATTTAATTGTAAAAATACTTTTACAGCAAAAATACAAATATTTTTTCCTCATATTTTACTGCACTAATTTTTTAGCTATATGAGTTTTTTAATACATAAAAATTCAATTATTAAAATTGAGTATAAATTTTTTTATCTTCTTATATGTAAAAAATAATCCTACCCTATGTATTTATACTTTTTCTTATATATACTAATTTCTTATATATACTTTTTGAGAGAGAATTATAGTAAAGTGCATGAGCGTACGAGGGTTATGAAGTGCGATCTGTGTGGATAATATTTATGTGCTTTACGACAACTTTGACAGCTGGCAACGTAATATTTGTATTGCCCGTATGGAAAGCGTGGAAGATATTATCTCGATGAATTCTACCTAACATCCAAGTAGAAAGAATATTCGATAGGATTGTTCTGTGATATTTGAAACTTTTAATTTAAAGATTTAATCTCTTTCTCATATACAAATAGATTAAGCTTATGTTTTCTTTTATATTTTTTTTATAAGTTTCACATATTTTATGTGTATATAAAAATAAATTTATTTTTTACAATATGAAAAATATTAATTCTTAATTTAATTATATAAATGATTAATCGTGTGTATTAAAAAATGATTAATCGTGTGTATTAAAAAATGAATAATCGTGTTACTTTCAAAGTTAATAAGACCCTATAATATCTGTTTCTTGGATAAGACTTGTCCCCACACTCTTGACGTTGAGGGACTAATTTCTGTTTCGGAGGCATTTTCTTGGGATGCTTTTCACATCTCTAATGATAAGGGAAAGGAAAAAGCTATTAGCTATACATACACAAGTCTCCACAACTTCATGAAAAATAAAAACAGAGTAGGAACCGTATATCATGGAGGGGGGGGGGGGGGGGGGGGGGGGGGGAGTAAAGGAAAGGATGGGATGAGAAGTCCCCAAGTCTGAAAGCAATCTTCTGCATATCTAACACAACGTCACGGAAAATTACAGGCAGGAGTATTTCTCGAATGGATTTGATCTGTTAAAAAATAAGACACATCATGGTAAAAAATATTTTATTTAATTGTTTAAATAGTATAAGTATTGCATAAAAAACAATTTAATAGACATCTCAAAATTTTAATTTTTTTTTAGAAATAGTTAAATTAAGTTATACAATATTTCCCACAACATTAAAAGAGAAAAAAAATCTGTAACTCTTTTTCCTTATTATCTCAATTCTCAACTCTGTTGTGCCTAAAACAATACACAATTCAAGGAGTATTGTAATAAATTCTCATTCATAATATCGCAAAATCTTTTGTCTATGTACATGTATTACTGAATAGCTAATAATACAAAAAACCATTTTGTAACTCGATCACTTATATTATATTATTGTTTTGTGACTCAACCACTTATATAGTTATTTTTATTCCCCTAAATATGTATATTTGACCTTTTTTCGTGCAAAGCTAGCCCGTGTTGAAAACAAGAATAGAACAAAATTGGATTAGGAATTAGATATCGATGAATTTAAGGAAATGTTCAATGAATTTGGCTAAACTGTTTTTGGTTGGTATAACACTTAATGCCTTCAAACTTTTTTATTTACATTAATGCCTTCGTTTTACCTTAATAACTTTTGAATTGGGTGCTTTCTGTTTATTCGTTTACCACAAAAGGTAACTCTTAAAATATATCTCTATTTTTCAATCAGTAATTTTATTTACACAAACATTATTTTTTTCATATATTTCACAAAAATCTAAAATAGCAAGTCATTTTATTATTGTTTTTCTTTCTTTATCTTGCCATAGTCAACCGTTCTTCCTTTAATTTTCATTTTGTAACTAAAACTTTAAGTGAAATTAGACACGGATATTTTATTAGGGTAAGGGAAAATCCTCCAATCTCTTTGAAAATTTTCGATATGGATTATATATCACTCACTAATAAAGTCCTTACATCCATCAGCAGAATTTGAACCTCTTTATATTATGGGATATGGATCAAACTCTTAACCAACTGTGTCCATATTTGTTGGCCAACTGTTCTCTTTTAATTTTCGTGCATTTGGGTACAACATATCCAATTCGTCATAATTAAGACTATGTTTGATTATTGTTTTTAAAAATAGTTTTATAGTTTTATAAACAAAAAAACTCATTTGATAAGACGTGTTTTGTAAAAAAAAATTAAAAACTATAACTGTATTTTTGTTTTCAGAATCAAATTTAAAGTACATGTCTGAGTTGTTTAATTATAATTTGTTTTGGTTTTTAATTTCCAAAACAAAAAACAAACACAAAATAACTATTTCCTTAATTATTCTATAAAATAATTTTAAAAATAAAAAATCAATCAAACAGGCTTTTAAGTATTAATATCTCTATTTTTCAACTTCACTCTGAAAGGAGACCAAACTAATTCTTAATTGTTAAACTATTATTATTTTCTTATTAAACTTCACAATAAATTATCATAATTGAATTAGTAAATTATCTATATTAAGTCCAAAATGATATCATTTTGAGACAGAAAATAAGATGTTTTTGTAATTATAATTTATTTTAGGTTATAATAATTTTTTCATTATAATTTTTAATTTTTTAACACACAAAAATGTCGTTTTGGAAATAAATATAGATAACTTATCTACCTTCATCATAGAAATATTAAAGCCATATTTTTAGCATTATTAAATGTTATGATAAGAAAGGTTAGCCCCTCGATCAAAAGATCCGCACACAAAAATATCTCAAAAGAGTTAGTTTAATCTTAATTTGCTGGCTCTTCCTTATCCTGGAAAATCCACTCCCTAGGAATGTATGAAGAAATAACTGTTACTATTCTTGTCATGCAGCCTTTTTACATGTTTTTTTAATTGGGAGACCAATTCTCACATTAAATATTAAAATTACCCTCCTCCTTACTTTTTAGCACTATTTAAAAATCCAGCTCGTTGAATTCGGAGGTCACGGGATCACAAATTTAACTCTTGGGAAGTTATATTAATTAATTAATTATTAATTATACTATAAATGATAATCATTGATTTTCGTATATATAAGACTTAAAATTCTTATCTTATATATATATATATATATATATATGAAAATATTAAAAAATAAACACAAATTATCAAAGATTCAAAATATACTTAACATAATTCACCAATTACAACCATAAATCAATATTACACAATCTAATTAAAATATCAAGATATCAAAGTACAAAACTCATATTCTAATGGGGCACTACTTTGACCCAGTTCTGCCTCTTTTGAGAAGGTTCCTGACAAAGGGAAATTTAAAGAAAGTAAGAATGAGTTTTTGTTTTCCATCGATGAGAGTAAGAAGGATTTCATTTGAATGGGTGAAATTCTCACCTTTTCTAGAAGATTCACGGTAGTGAGGTGAAGATTGAAGACGTCTAGGTTTAGGGAGAGAAGAGAACAATTAGATTTAGGTTTGCAAGCATTTTTTTTTTAATAAAACGATGTTATTTCATCGAATTCTCTTAAAAAAAAACATGCAGTGACCCCCTTTGACCCATCTGACTCGGGAGTCACTGAAATTCGGCCGGGTTTTGGATGTCGGAGGAGTTGATATGCATATAGGGTCCAACTTGTGACCCCAACCCTCAGAGGGAAGAGGTCAGGGTTGACCCGGGTCAACCCGGGGTGGGGTGGGGTTTAAAACACTGCTTTTTAGTGGATCCAAATCTATAACGTTACAAGTAGGGATGAAATGGGTCAAGTCAGCTTATATGGGATTTACGGTCTAGGCTATATCAGGTCGGGTTTGGCCTATTATATATAGTTAAATAGAACAGATTCGGCTTTTAAAGAAGCCTATTTAGAAAGTAGGTGATAGACTTTTTTTTACATGTCGGACCTATAAGCCTACAGGTCAACCTATATCATATTATTTTTTTTAAATTAAAAAATATTATTCATAGTAGTACCAAATAGTGATAGTTCAGTTAATGCATATGAGCTAAATAGGTGGTGGAAGTATTTAGGTCCGTTCCCTCACCAATACTAACTTTGAGAGTGACATAAAATATGTACCAATCTCTACAATATCATTAGAATCAATATTTAGTGTTGGAGGAAGAGTTATTAATGTCTATCCTTCTAACTTGGCTGAAGATATCATCCAAACTTTAATATACGGCTTAGATTGGCTACATAATAGGTATGACTTGAAGATAAACAAAAGGTATAAATTTAATCAATTGAAAACAATTTATAATTTAATTATAGTCGATTAAATTTTAATTGAAATTTGACTTTATTTTTTATATAGGAGGAATCAACATCTATTCTTAATCTTATTTTTTTGCTTCTATTCTTTATTTTTGTTTTTTGTTTTCTACGTTTACAAATTGTTTGCCAACTTATGTAATCTTGGAATTGTATTTGTAGGGGAGAGAAAATGAAGATAATTTTTTGGCTACTACAAGCATCATGATGTGTTTGTTGGATTCATGTAGTTATTTTAATTTACATAGTATAAATTTGTTTGTTAGATATGATGACATATATAGTTTAAGCATTTTGCTTTTAAAAGTGACTTAATGTAAATTGTGGTGAGCTTTGTTATGATTCATGGTTTTGTTTAGATGTTGAAATTGTGATTTTTGTTTTAGCAACAGAATTTGAGTATTTTGTGAAATTGATTCATGGTTCTACTTGGAAGTTAAAAATTAACAGGCTAACAGGTCAAGTCAGATCATTTGTTTTTTTATAAACGGGACAAGTCAGACTAACCGTTAGACTCATACTAGACTCGGGTCAGGCCAAATTAATTTTTTTTTATAGATTTAAACTTTTCAGAGCAAAGCTCGGCCGAGCCCAGCGATACTTTCACCCTTTAGTTACAAGTCTCTTTTTTTTGGTAATCAGTTACAAGTCTCTTAATTGCAAAGTGTTAACTTGGTGAAAATGACAGCATTGTGAACAAAGTCAAAACCGCTGGTTTACATTCAGCTGTTACACCAACAGCATGTGGATCAATGCTAAGGGATTCTATCAGCTTAATAAGTGATTTTCAATTTGAGTCCCTAATAGTAATATTAAAAGTTTAATAAAGAGAACTTTGCTATCTTAAATCAGATTAGTCGAGTATTTGATGAAACAACGGATAATATCAAAGTTAAAAAATTATTTACAGATTATATAAAGTTGTTCTTAGCGTTTTGAAGAGAGGGAGATTAAGATGATATATTATTAAGATAAATGATAAAATTTATAAATAAAAATTTAGAATAAAGGTAAAATTAAAAAATAAATATGACAACTCAAAAACAACTGAAGTAAATCTTAAAATAAAAAAAACTCCTGCTACTAATATTTAGCTTTTTATAATTTTTTATTATAAAAATAGCTCTTTTGAATATTTTTCTTACATCAGATATTTAGATCCAAATATTAAAGTAGCAAGTAATAAGATTTATTTTCTTTAATATATCGTGTGATCGCGTGCCTTTAAAATATTACCTTAATAAGAACTTAATTTGGATTGACACAAAAGCTTATCCCAAAATACGCTTTCTTTAAGACGTGTTGCACTTACAATAAAGTCTAATAATATTCCAAATTCTGGTTAGTTTTGCCAAACCGACTTTCAACATGTGTTTTTCTTTTCTTTTTTGTCTGGTTGTGCCTTCGTTGAAATAAAAGTAACTCATTTTATTTTAGGAAGTATTTGTCTATTAGCCTTAAGCACCGTAGAGGAGACAAAATTATCCTAAGATTGTTGTTTTTGATATTGCAAAATCTATATTATGGGATAACAGTGGAAACACAATCACAAATAGAACAGAATGCAATCATAGGACACTAGAACAATAATCATAGTGGATTTTAATTCCAAGAATAACAACTGCCACTCCCATATCTTTCATATCAAACCTACATGTCAGCTTACGTTTGGTAGCCTTTATCATTTTTATGTCGTTACCTATAATCAACATGTGTATAGCTAGGCACACGATGGCAAACCCATGTTCGATGTTTTTGATATAAACACACTTTTCACATTCATTAATTTTGAATTTGTTCAATAACATTACTTTATTGAACTTTGTATGCCACTGTTTCGATACTTATTTCAAGCTATATAAAGATTTAATCAGCCTACATACTTTCCGTTCTTTACCCAGGGTAACAAACCCTTCGTGTTGTTCGAAATAAATTTATTTTTTTAGATCACCATTTAGGAAGGCTCTCTTCACATCTATTAGATGTATCTCTAACTCATCTAAAGTTGCTATAGAAATTAACATCCTTATTGATGTGACTATAGTAACAGGTGAATAGGCATTAAAATAATCTAATGCTTCCCGGTTAGCCTTTGACTATAAGTCTAGCTTTATACTTATCAATATTGCCATCTGCCTTCATCTTCTTTTTGAAGATCTACTTGCTTCCTAGCGGCTTATCGCCAGGTGGAAGATCAACTAGTTCCTAAGTGTGATTAGACAAGACGAAATCTATTTCACTATTGATCGCTAAGGATGCTTCCAGGGAAGTCATAGCCTCTTTAAATGTTCGGGGTTGATCTTCTAACATATATGTCTGAAAATTTAGTCCAACAACCATTGCAGTTCTTTATCTTTTACTACGCCTAGGCTCCTCCTCTTCAATGGGAACATCACTAATCACTGTATCCTTATGTCTCTCATCATTACTATCATCAATATTATTTTCCACACACACGGAAAGAAATTTTCAAACAATATGGCATCCCTTGATTCTATTATCGTATTAACATGGATTTCTGAGATCTCGGATTTATGAACAAGGAATTGATATGTATTATTATTGAGAGTATATCCTATGGAAACACAATCCTCATTTTTAGATCTGATGTTAACCCTCTTGGGTTTGGAATCGCAACCTTAAACATCACCACACTTTTAAGTGATTTAGGGAAAATTTCCAACATTTCCATATCTCGGAAGAGATCTTATTTGTCTTGCTATGTTAAATCTGTGTTTTGATTTTCTGTGTCTCGGATTCTCGTCTTAATATCTGTATTGGTTGAATAAAATTGTAGCGTACCAATTTTTCCTGAAAAAACTTAGCGCCTCGGTTTTGGTAATTTCCACATAAAACGTTAATTGAATAAGTTTGATTGATTCTCGGTTTACGTCTCTCGGTTTCTTTCTATTTGTTTGTTTATATACGGGAAAAATAATTAGTATGTTGTAGGAGAATTCTAACTTCATGTCATAGATACATTAAGTGTGGGTCCTACCTATTAAAAAAATGAGTGGCACATTTTTTTATGATGAGTGTAGGAAGGGTTTGTTTTCTCATGCAACATGAGAAAAACAAACCCCTTTATATATACAGATAAAAAACTGCCTCGATTTTGAAAACCTGCAATATCTCGATTTGTTGTTTTTTCTATTATATTGGAAAATAATTTTCTTACATTATAAGAAAAGAATTACCTCATGTAATAAAAAAAATTATGTGAGATCCACATATAAAAAATAAAATAAAATATAGAGATAGAATCTATCCTCTTTTATGTGTATAAAAAATTTGTTTCTCTTATGCAATATAAGATAAATGGAACGTATAATACATCTTCAAATGTTTTACATATGTTTCATTTGAAATATCAGGCTTTTAGGGGTTTGGTGGGAGTTTTACTCTCTCAAGATGTCCAGACATTTCGGAATGGTATTTTAAATTGTCTATGTTTGGTACAAGTTTTTAAAAAATTCATCCAACAAACTGATTTGCTCATCATTTCTCGTTTCTTTGAAAATCGTGATGAAAAATACTGTTTAAAAATACTGTCTTATAAGAAAATTTGTTGTGCCGTATGACAGGAGGAAAACATTACCTTGTTACTATTGGTCATCTCGATTGTCGTGCTTCTCACAAAGTTTTGGATCATAGTTTCTAAAGTGTGTGAACGGTCTGTTTTGCATTTTCATGAATTCAATGCGCATTGTTATTGCTTGGACAGATTGATACACAACAATTCTTGGACTTACGTAATTGCAATATTATGTTGCACTTTTCTTGTTTAAGTCATTGAATATTGTCATCAAAGTTATTAATTGTATACCAAATGGTAATAGTTCAGTTAGCGCATGAAAGTTAAGCAAGTGGAGGTGAGAGCATGTGTTCGAATCTATCCAATATCACTTTTGGGAGGGTTTAAAGCCTTAATCCTGAACCACCCAGAATCGGATTAGTTGCGAAATAATGAACCGATTGGAATATTTCAAAGAAGAAGAAGAAGTTATTAACTGTTTCTTCCCTCTGAGTTGATATGATCTTAATTTATTTTGCTAATTGTCATTAAAATTTCAGATCACATTGCTCTAAACTAAATTAGCAATGTGTTAAAGGTTATATATTTAATTCTATTTTTAATAATTTCAAAAAACAGAGATTTGTCAACAATTATATTATGTAATGAAAAAGTAAGATACAGGGTTATAAATTAGGAACGATACTGGAAAGAAGTGGAACGTGTTATCAAAGCATGTTATATTTTACTCTTGGTGTGAGTTTTTCCAGGTGTCGCACCGTTAAGGACACTTTAGGAGGGTATGACCTTTGTTTTTGCACGATACACATAATTTTGTGTGGCCTTTGTCCTCAAGGTCCATCTCATTACGTATGTGAGTACATTGAGGTCAATCATAAAAATCTCAACGTTTCTAGATTATGACACAAATCTGGACCATAATATTGGTGAATATTCTTCTTTTCCCACAACTTGGAACTTCTGATCGCAAATATTAAAAACATTTTCTAACTTGGACATTTGGAACACAAATTGCGTGCAATCAAAATGAATTGATGCATGGTATTCCAAAAAAAAAATGAATTGATGCACATACGGCAACACGTGAACATGGAAACTGCAATGCCCATATTTATCACAAATATCATACCATATCTTATCTAGATTCACTTTGAACTTCGGCCTTCTAGTGTATAATGTAGCAAGAATCCTTGCATGGTGGTTTGAAATAAGCAGCAGAGAAGTGTTAAGCAGCAGAGAATCCTTGCATGGTGGTTTGAAATAAACATTATAATGCAGAGATGGGAGATGCTCTGCGAAGATATCATTAATTCATTGACACAAAGGTGCTCTGCCATTATGTAGAGTTCGAAAAAATGTGAAATCAAAGTTTAATGTTGTTTATATACGAACTAGAAAGATTTCCTTCAATTCATCCTCTCACTACGTAAGGAGTATCCATATAAATAAACTCGCATCCGTTTTTAAACTATTTTAAAAATATGATCTTTTCCCTAAATATAACACAAATTTATTCATGTTTAGCCGTTGATTGGCCCTTATACTCGAACGACACCAAATACTCGAGTATTATGGTCCTATACTCGAGTATCGTTCACTGGCCCATACACTTGAACGACCTCCTTCCTAATCAGATGCCCAATTCCCAAAGGTGTGCATAACATCTATCCCAAAATCATTTGTTTTTCAATTTTTGTTCCACGGAACAAAAATGGGTAGAAATAGTGTTTGTCAAAATCGATTTATTTTTTTGTTCTCGAAAAATGAACCAATTCAATTTTTGTAATGGGGAACATAAAAAAGAATAAAAAAATTCTACTTTTTTATTTCCACACACAAAATGAGAAATATTTGTCTCTCGGAATTACTCTTTAGCACTACCATCACCACCACCACCAACATGACCATCACCACTACCATCATCGTCACCAACACCACCATCAGTACCACCACCACCATTGTCACCAACCACCATCACCCTAGTCATTCTGTCACCACCACCACACCACCAATACCACCGCCGCTGCAACCACAACAACAATCGATGCCACCACCACAGCCACAGTCATCATGCCACCACCGCTATTGTCGCCGCTGCCGCCACCACCATTATGTCACAACCACCACCACCACATCATATGAAAAAGGAAAATGATGATGTGAATTTATTTTATACTTAATAGGAATAATTTTTTATTCTATTATTTGTTATGTTATCAAAATCAATTCTCATTTTCAAAATAAAAATAGGATATGTCATCAAACACATTTTTTTTTTTTTCAAAAACTATCTCAGGACACAAAAATAAAAATGAATTATTTCTTTTCTGAAACAGTGCCAAAAAATAGAATAATTATCATGCCCATCCTAAATATATGGAAAACCATATTATACTGGAACCTTCCTCCAAACAATTACAAAATAAACTATTTAAACCATAAATATGATCTACCATATGTGTATTAACATTGCATAACTGTTGTTCAATCAAATATAATAATATAGTTTAAATTTGAGCACAAATTTAAATTTATAATATTGATGCAATAAAAATACAATTATTATCATTTTATTGAAAAATATATTTAAATATGCATTTAAGATTTTTAAGTTTTTCAATTAAACTTATATTTTAAAAAAGGTTGTTAAAAAAACCAGTATAAGTTTATTTCTCCAACATGATTAAATAAATAAATAAAGTATTAAGAAATAAGTTCATAAGCAAAAAAAAAAAAAAAAAAGTAAAACGTTTTAAAAATTAGAATTCAAACGTAAGTAAGGTGAGAATTAAAACATTGAACCTTTTTTTTCCTTCTAAATAAATTCCTCCAGAAAGTCCAAGGTGTTTAAGGCCAACAACATACAACCACGAGATAGCGAAATAGGCACTCAATCACTCCAGAGCGCGAAGAAAATCAAAAACCGACCACCTCATAATAAAACCAATTGACTTTTCAACGCGATAGTGAGTTTGAAAAACTGACTTTTCAATAAGAACAATTTAAAACATTGTGAAAATCATGTAAAAAAAAAATTAAAACATCGATTTTTTTATTTATTTTTATAAATAAAACACACCTCGCGAAGATCATCAAAGTTATCTCAGTTAGAAATTGAAAGTCTAAGAATTTATTTTTGTAAGGTTTAAACCTTATTCAAAGTAAATTTTTAGGATTCTTTGGATTTAGAGAGAAATCTTCTTCTTCTCGAAGGAAGATTAATTTCATCATTCAAGAAAAGAAATAGTTTCTTTTATGTTAAAAAATATATGATATGGTCATGTGATAAAATGATAATCATACAAGCGGCGGTTATATTTATAAATTTTTTTGTTTATAAACTCTTACAAACTACACTATATTCTCCCGGGAGAATACAAATTTTTGCAAACTACACTATGTTCTCCCGGAAGAATATAATGTAATTTGTAAAAAAATTCCAAAAAATTTGTAAATGAATCATGTCTCATCATTCAAAGCTTAATCAATTGTGATGGTTTTGTAATTACTTATTTTAATATATATATTTTTTTATTTATCACTATTGATCCATTTTTGTGTGATTATGATTCTTCACGTAAACTTATCATAATTTGTTTAAGATAAGAAAATCGCTCCAATTTCTTCACCAGTATCAAAAAACAAAAACAAAAAAACAACACACAAGTATACAACCAACATGCACTAAATCACAGCAGAACGTGACAAAGTTAAAAAAAAAAAAAAAAAAAAAAAACCCGACCACCTAAAAAATGAGAGAATTTATGGTGGACTGGGACCACCATTTTTAGGTGGTCTCTTAGTATAAATGAGAGAGTAAATTTAGAAAAGAAGAAAAAATAGCAAGAGAAAAAAAAAATTAATGTTGTGAAATGGAGCACCAAATCATTAGGTGATCGTGAAGCATAATAAATATTTCCCTAAAAAACAAAACAAAACACAGACAAAGCAATGACCTGTCACCGCGTGTCGAGAAAACCCACTGGGGAAGTGCTAAAAGTAACCCTAACAACATCCACAAATTTTAGTTTCCGGCCATGACCTGTTCACTGAGAGGGACCCACCTGTTACTTTTTTGTCATATGATGACTCAGCTATCCCAATCTTCTCTCATTTCCTTTGGTTGTTCCAAAGAGCATCCTCCCTTTTTTTCTTACGTGGGACTATAGTCCTCTTCAACAACCACTTCTTCTTTATCATCATTATTATTTTCATTTATTTATTAGCACTTCATTTCCTTCTCTTTTCCCTATAAATCACTCTCACTTTCCCAACTTTCTCCCCTTCACCCCTTTTCAAGTTCTCAGCTTCCATCTTCTCAAATTTCAATCCTTTCTCAAAAATCTAAAAACATGCAAGTTCCTTTGATAGACAGAATCAACGATCTTCAAGTGGGTTTGAATTCTCTGCAGAACCCATCATTCCCTTCTCTTTCTGGGATCCAATCCGTTTCCATAGCTTACAATTTCTGCAAATGGGGTGCTGTAATTCTCGCTATAGTTGCCACCGTCGGCAGCATCATCAACAGAGTCACCATTTTCATCATACGGTTCCGCAACAAGGCTCCTTCTCTTCCTTCTATCTCTTTTGATGATGACGATGATTTCAGCAGCTCCGATGACGGCGATTACAACGACGATGACGTAACCTACTCGTCGTCGGAATCCGAAGACGAGCCATCCGTGTCTTCAAGTTTTCTTCGATTGGATGAGTATTTTCGACTCAGAGGTAGTAGTAGCGGTCTTCATCAAAACGACGACGAGTTTCAGACTCAAAACGGCATCCATAAACGATGTCGTAGCATTGGGGATATTTTCTCCCTTTCAGAACTCGCCAACAGCGAAAGCGTCGTCAAGCTCTGGGACAGCATAGGATTCGGACTGGGGTTAGATTTCGATGATTACGAGGAACCCCTCATTTCAACTTACGAAACCAACAACGGAAAGCCACCGCCGCCTGCGACATCCACGTCGTCGCCTGCGGTGGTTGTCTCTGCCGGTGAAGGCGCGTGCGGTAATCTGGCCCTGGAGATTTGGGACACGCGCCTCCGCCGGCGGAAACCGTCTGTTGTTGCTGAGTGGGGGCCCACCATGGGAAAGACAGTTCGCGTGGAATCCGGCGGGGTCCAGAAGGTTTATGTCAGAGATGACGGCCGTCACGGTGTGACAGTTGGCGACATGAGAAATGTAAGCACGCCGTTAGGAAATGTGACGGAATCTGACGCTATTATTGTTTCGGAGGAGTCTTACGGGGAACAGCAATCAATGTTGCAACAACCAACTTGAATAATTGCAATTTCTGTTTGGTGCTGAAAATTTAATTAAAAATGAGAAAAATAAGGTACGATTTAAAAAAATTGTTTGTTTGTATTATTTGAATTAAAGTTTATAATTGTAAATTAATAAAGTAGTTCGTTTTTTTTTTTTTTTTTTGGAAATTATAAAGTAGTTCTTTGATTGTATATAGATGTCTCAAGCGCGTGGTTGAAAATAGACTATCTTGCTTCCAGAAAATTATAGTTGGCTCGCTTATGATAGAAGTTTCATAACCGGCGTTTCAAAAAGATTGATTTTAATTTATCGAAGTATAAAATTCATTAACAGATAGCTTTTCAAGATATGGAATGCGGTTCATGCTTCATAGCTGAAACGTCCAAGTACAATTTAAAATATAAAAGAATTTAATTTTAATATAGTTTGAGTATAAAAATATTAAAGTGGCACGGTATACGAGTTTGAATTGAAAATTGACAAATGACTTTCTTAAATTTATTTGTTATTAGTATTACTCTAAAATTACACCGATTTGAACTTTTTAAAAATAAATTTTATTATATTTTTTAAAAATAAAAAATTAGTGGTTTAATACGCTGAACCAACCCACAACGCACATTGCACTAGATTAGACTAATAAAATAAGAATCAAATTACTTGTCTTTTTTTACTTGCATTCTTTACTGTTATTCTAATTAAAAAATGATATATTGTCCAAAAATAAAAAACGAACAAGAAAAGTATTATCATTTGAAAATATCCCATTTACTTGTCATTTTCCCTATTTTTTAATTATAATGACGAATTAAAAAATAACAACTAAGAAAGGAAATATTATTGGCATTTAAATAATTACTGAAATATTAATTTGTAAATGGAGGAATATGAAAAGAAATAGATAAAAATTGAGGTATTTAATCCCATAAATATTTACCCCAACCATACTTTGGTCAACTTAACCAAGTTCATTTTGATATTCATAACTGATAAGGAACATCTGTTAATTTTTTTAAGAGACACTTTTTCTTTCTTTATCATGCATATGCATGCATATGAAAAATGTTTCTTGTTCTTAACTTTTATGGGGATTAATTTTCTCATTTTACATGAAAATTTTCTCATGTTACATACTCAATACTTAAGTGCGATCCACAAAAAAGTGAAAAGATAAAAAAATAAATATGAGACTCACATTTTAATTGTATGTGTAACATGAGAATCTTTTCTCATGTAAAATGAGAAAATATTAACCCAACTTTTATATACAATAACAAGGGTTTGATATTTTTCTAGTACCTAAAAGATAAATTTATCGTCTAGATACATTTAAAAATGCACGAGACACATTTAAGACCTATGTAAGAAGAACATAGAGAAAAAAAAAATTGAATCTCATATACTTTCACATGTATAATAAATAATTTTATCTCTTTTAACATAAACAATATTAAATAATAATAATAATAATAATAATAATAATAATAATAATAATAGTATACAAATAATCAAAGGGTGGCGTGAAAAGTAATGCTGTCATTTATAGTCTTAGACACGCAAATCATTTAATGAAAGCATTTTTCTTTTCTTTTTTGGTAAGCGAAACCATTTTTCTAAGTAGAGTCATGTTATATATTTTTAACATTATTTTAAAAACAATATGATTGATATCTTAATAATATAAAAAATTACAATAAATTCATTAAAAATATACAAAATTATCCATCAGATATATTTATTGATCTGAAAACCCGATGGCGATTCATCTGCTTAATCATTTCCCGAATTTTGCATCCTTTTCGTCACTTTCCAATTCTCAGTGTTAGTAACTTTTCATATACCCCATAAAAAAAAAAAAACTTTTCATATTCTTTTTTTTTTTTTTTTGAAAAACTTTTCATATTCTTGATGTTGCATAAAAAAATAATTTCTACATACACATAACAGAAATAGGTTCCACATCAATGAATTTCACTTATAATTTTATTTTTACTACATAAGATAACTATTTTCTATAATGTAAAAAAATTATTTCCCTAAATAACGTTATTAAATTCGACTCAGGCATCGAATCAGTCGGGGTACTGGATTACTGGGACACTGGTCGGACCGATGGATCACTGGTCGGATTGGTTAACCCGGATATATATAGATATATAAAAATATATATAAATATGAACATATAAATTCAATTATATTCTCCATATCTAAAATGAAATAGCCTTATATTGAAAACAAGATTCATTAAATAAACTCAAAAACAAGAAGCATAATAAATAAAAATACATGCTATTACTATGTCAATTTAAATTACAACTCAGAATCCCTATAAACGTACCCCTCAATGACATTGAACTCATATTTTTCAAATTCAACTACATTAAAAATGACATACGTCACATTCTCTTAATTTATTATTCCGCAAATTGCTTCAATATTAGAAGCTGAAATTTGAGGTCATCATAGAAGAGTATACTATAGTAAATAAAATTACAAAAAGTTTTTAAAATAAATTCTACATTTTTTTGACAAGACAAAACAATTTTGATTTTTCGATTTTTTTTAAATATGATTGGGTCAATGGGTCGCCGGGTCACTGATTTTGACCGAGTTTAGCCGGATTTTGATCGGGTCGATACATGACCGGTCTAATACTTGACCCGAACCAATCCAATGATCGATTTGTCGGGTTCGGGTTGATCCGGCCGGGTCGGGCCGGATTTTACAACTATGTCCCTAATAATAGTGATATAAAAGATAGTAAGTCATTGTTTGAGAGTTCTTATTTTTAGTTTTTTTTTTTTAAAATAGAAATTTAGTCAAATATAATTTTATAAAAGTTTTTATAATAAAAATAACTTTTTAAAAATAAAGAAAAATTCTCAAAATTAAAAACTCCTAGCAAGACCTTTTTTTTAAAATGCATGTGGGCTTTTTAGAGTTATCACATTTATTTTAAATATTTATTTATAAATTTTATTATTTACCCTAATGATAAATCATTCCATCCCCCTTCCTTCAAAACCTTAAGAACAACTTTATATAATTATCAAATAATGTTTAACTTTATTTCGTAAGATTTTTTTTAAACTTTAACTTAACAATAACTTTTAACTTAAATTCTTTTTTATACCAAACAGGCTCTAAAAGAACTAAGTAACGAGTAGCGAAATATAATTTTGTATCAAGGCACGTAAATCATTTTATGAAAACATTTTTCTAAGTAGAATAATAATACATCTTTCTAACAATTTTTTATGAATTCTGAATTATTTTAGATAAAAATATATGGATCTGATGAAATAAAAAAAATGCAAAACTTCATTAGAAAGACATAAATTATGCCTCAAATGTTTATGGATCGGATAGCCCAAGAGCCAATCATCTGCTTAATGATTTCCCAAATTTTGTATCCTTCGTCACTTTTCAATTCTCGGTGTTCTAGGATCTCTAAAATTATTATTGTTATAATAATAGGTTGGATCAAAATTTAGAAGGAAAAACATAAAAATATATCATTTAGATAATTTATTACATTTAATATTTTATTCAATTAAAATATTATTAGGAAGACTTAATTTTATTTGATGCAAACACTAATAAATTAAAACATTTTTTTTACTTATCCAAAATTTGAAAAGCCCAAAAAATTAACGTGGTTGACTTTAAAGTTTAGAATACATACATGAGGAAGGATTGTTTGAACTACGTGTAAAATTAAGAAATCTTAATATGCAGCTCAAGTGTTGATTTTCTACCATTTAATTAGTTTATCATGTTATATCAATTAGTCAATTATTCATCCCAAATAAATTACACCTGTTAGATGGACGAAAATTTATAATTGATATAGAGAATAAGACTTTTTAATCGGAAGTCAAAAGATTCCTATACATATATAACTTTCAGGTTTTAAATATATGATGGTTAACATTATTTATAAAGTTTGGTTGGTGTCTCTAATGTCGTGAAATCTGGATATGCAAATAAGTGATTAGAAGGCAATTTTTAATGTCTTAAAAAACAATGATGAATATCTTTTTCTTTTACCAAAAAAAAAAAAAAAAACAATGATGAAATGGTTGGCTTCAAGTGTTACAATGGAAATTACCAATCAGACCGAACTTGCATATAAAGTAATATTATCAGTCATATTGACTCGGTCAAATTATTACATCTATGAATTATTGGTTCAATCAGGGATCACTAGTTAAACCAATTAAACTGGATATGTATAAAAGTTCATGATAAATACAAGGTTATGATAACAATCATGTTGTAAGTAAAAACACGCTGTGGTTTAATGGTTGGTCATAGAATTATGTAAGTGAAACAGTCAGGTTTGACACCCAGCACGAGCAATCCTATCATATGTTGCGTTGCATCATTTATTCATTTATACAAAAAGTTTATAATATATAAGAATAATCATATTATAACTGAGAACATGTTATGACTTAACGGTTGATGATGGAAAAAGAATAAGATTATAAAATATTTTATCCGTTCACACGCTTTGCTTATGTAAGCATTTGTTTTTTTTTTTTGGAATACATAAGCATTTGTTTTCTAACCAATGTTTTGATCTTAACTGACATTTTTGTTTGGGATTTATACTTCTTATGCAATATAAGAATAGTCTTCTTATGTTACACTCACATCATTTTACGTGCCAATATTTTTAACTTTTTTATTTACTTTTTTCCAATGGGACCCATCTAAGTATGTGTGTGTTGCAAAAATTCTCATCTTATGTGACATAAGAAGTATAAACCCCTTTTTGTTTTGACCGAAACATGAGTGAAACACATTACCTTTAAAGAGTTGTACTTATTATCTTTATGGGTTAGGGGTTGTTCATATCCATAATAATCCATTTGCAACTATAATCAAATATTAAATATTAGCAACTCATGAAGACGAATCAAACTGGTAAAAATTGGTGAGTTGAGCAAGGAGTTGACTTAATCTTGGTACAACGGCAAGCTCTTGTCCACCGCTTGCATGTCTTTATTATATTAATTATTGAAAAAATATCAACTCTTGACGGTGATTTAATAAACAACTACCATTCAAACTTTCTCATTGACTGGCGAAATGCTCCAAAACTTCAATCCAAAAATTATTAAATCATAATGAAATGGGAAGGTGAATTAATGGTACTCTTCCAAGGAAACAACACTAGTTTTAGAAATTACTAATGCAAAAATTTAAATTGTTCGGTGAATGCCTTTAAATGAGTTTTATATTATTCTAACACACTTTGCATAAGAGAGTATTAGGGTTAAAGGGTAAATAATGTATAAGACTCTATCATATTAAAAGGGGAAAATATTTATCATTTTAAATGACACAATTTATATCCTTCATCTCTCACAAAGAGGTGGGGCCCATACCTTTATTTTTTTATCAACTCTCTCTCCTCCTTTTGCCTACCTCTTTCTTAAAATGACATAATTTTACATCTTTTAAAATGACACATATTTTACCCTATAAAAAATTATTAGGATATTTGTTTTCCCTTTTACAGGAAAATCAAAACACTTCGTGCACATACAATAATAACTTCCACTATTTTGCTTCTTCTTCTTTTTCTTCTAAAATGAGAAACAAATATCCCAAAATTATTTGGTCTAAAAGCTCAAGTTGTTAGATGAAATCCACTTTAAGGATTTTATAGATAATTTCTCTAAGACACCCTCTTAGGCAAAAGTAGAGGTGATAATATAAGTTGAACCTTATGGGTCAATCCACCAAAATGGGACGGATTGGGTTACACATTTTAACCCACCAACCCGCCCCCGCTTAGTTATGGGTCCAACAGGTTCGAGGTGGGTTGGCCCATCAGATCATTTTTTTAACTATTAGGTAGTATTTTATTTGTTACTAAACTTTTGTGATACCTAGGGGTGTTAACGGGTCGAGCCGAGCCAAGCCTTGGTCTTAACGGGGCAAGCCTGTATTTAAACGTGTCCGACTGACCTTAGTCCGTTACCTGTTACGAATATAATATTGGCATGTGGCTTGGTTTATTTACAAAAAATAAAAACATGTGCGAAGCCTGTCTTAGTCTGCTAGCATATTAAAGAATAAAATAAGAGAATAGAATTCCTCAAAAAATCAATTTCCAGATAGAAACCTTAGCTCCCAATTTGCAGCAATAATTTACAAATTCTATAATAAATAAATAAGATTAAAGTGAGAGAAGGTAGATAACAAGTTATATTATCTTTGCCCATTATAAGAAAAAGTGCCAACAAAAATAAAAATAAAAATAAAAAATAAATTGACACAAACGAGCAATGCACAGTGGAACGAATGAGTTTTTGTGGGTTTGTTTGTGTGAAGGAGGATGAAGGATAATATAGAATAACAATAGTAATTCCATAAATATTCATAAATTAAATATATATTCAAACAGCATAATATAGAACAAAATCATTCAAAAAGTCTGTTAAACCAATAAAATCGGGTGAAATAAATTGATGAGAGAGATATTACAAGTAGTATAAAAAATATAAAATAAATATTTATATACTAGGCTAGCCTGGGAGGCTCTAAGGCCGAGCTTCTGAATTAGAGCCTGAGGCCTTTTTATTAAACGAGTTTTTATACAAGTCCAAGTCTGGTTCCAACACGAGCTTTTATTAAACGAGCTCAGGCCTTCACGAGCCGAGCCAAAGGCCCCTTCCTGGTTCATTTAACACCCCTAGTGATACCTAGTTTTTTTTTTATCTCAATACTCCACTAGAAAAATAAAGAAAAATTTTTTATTTATATACGAAGGCAAAATAAGTTCCGAAACAATGTCTGACTGAATATTAGCATATATTTAAGCTTGAGATGATGAAAAAATTAATGGGAGAGTGAAATGAAAATAAGTAATATTATAAAATTCATAAAATATAATTTCTTTTTATTTATAATTTATAATTTTATTATTTTTTAGGCTAGTTGACCCGCAACCTATTAAAAAATAGGGCGGGTGGGCCAATCCATTTTGCCACCTCTAAGCAAAAGTCATTTGGGCTTGAAGCATAAGTATTGCACATTCCTATTTATTTATTTTTTGCTTATGCTGTCTTAATTTTACTGGAGGACTAAGTCTGTGACCCATTGGTCACAAAGGCTCTGGTGCCACGTAAACAATCATCTCACCTAAAAGATCAAACTGTTATATGAAAGCCACTTTAATGGTTTTATATATAATTTCTCTAATAACAGAGAATATACATAATTACAGAATAGCGGAGGGAAAATAAAATAAAATATTGCTATTTTAATAAATAATTACGAAAATATAGTTATTTTGAAATAATTTGTGAATCTCTTGCACTCAGTCATGCCTCATTTTGGCGTGACCCTTCACTCATTCACGCCTAGAAAATACGTGACTCATCTGGTGTTGACACGATGAACAAAAAAATCAACAGGTTGATCATGAAATTTTGGAAGACCATAATTTTTGATTCGGGTGTCCGCATTAGGTAAATATATTTTTTATTTCATATAACTTTTCGAGATCTATGCAATGACATATCATTGAGAGAGATTTGGTGAAATTTTTTTCAAAAAATTGGGATATATTACCGTAAAACTTCGAAAGGGCATAACTTTTGACTCGGTTGTCCGAATTATGTGTTTTTTTTATTTGACATAACTTTTTGAATGTTACGCGTTAGCAAATACCTTAAGTTGATTTTGCCAAAGAATTTTCCCAAAAAATGATATTTTGTTCCTTGTTTGGTAATTTTAATCTTTGAGAATGATTTTATTTAAATTTTTACTTTCCAACACCAATAAATAATTCTTTGGGAATTTATCAATGCTTAGATCTCAAAAAGTTTCGTGGAATTAAAAAATCACTTAATTCAGACCGCTGTGCAAAAAGTTTTGGCCCTATGAAGTTTTATGATAAATTTGAGCTTATGTAATTGATTACATCATTCAGTCAATGGTCAAACACAGACCTGCTAATTTTTCTTTTAAAAATGGGCAAATGGTTCAAAAAGTCAAATAAATGTATGTTGTCCTTTTTTTTGGAAAATTTTGGGAATAAATGCTCTTGTGGTGGCACCATTTTTGCAAATTTGAAAACAATTTGGAATTTTTTTTGTCCAAATCCCCTTCAATGAAATATCATTGCGTAGATCTCGAAAAATTATATAAAATAATTTTTTTTACCTTATTCAAATACTCGAGGTAAAAGTTATAGTGTTCCGAAATTTAACTGTCAAAATGTTAATCTTTTGTGCCACGTGTCAACAGATGGGTCACGCCTTTTCTAGGCGTGAATGAGCGGATTATGCCTAGATGAGGCATGAGTGGTCACGGCCATCTTAGGTGTAACTTAGTGTAATAAAGCCATAAATTATTTCAAAACAGTTATATCTTTATTTATTAAAATAGAAATATTCTAAAAAAAAAATCTCCCCCTAATTGCGGCTTTTAATGTAATATATGAAGATATAACATGGAAGACAAGTAGGGATAGAATACACAACACACACTTGGATACAAAAAAATATATATACACACGACACACACCAATAAACATTGGTTTCAATGGTAAGGATTAATGAACATATTTCTCTTAACGAAAGATTTCAAGTTTGAGTCAATGGAGAAAACCATCAAAGGAATGGAGAAAAAATAATCTTAGAAGAGTCTTCCTCTCCCCATGAGTTCGACAAAATTCGAACCGGATTGGTGGAATACATAACGAACCGGTAGAAAAATAAAAGAAGATTACATTCAGGCATTCAGCACATACAACCAAACTAATCGAATATCTTCCTCAATTTACATATGGCCCAAGTTGGAAAATTGTAGTTGCTCTTTACCAATGGTTACAAGAGAAAAAATTGGATGCATAATACAGTAGGGAATTGAAAATTACAGTATCATAAGCAAATCAATTAACTTGAGCTTCTTATATCATGAAAGAGTCAATGAAATATCTCATAATTCACATTAACTCGATAACACTAACATAACTTAATTTACAAAAGAACTAGGATAAAAAAAAAAAAAGAATCTACATGTATGCAACACTAACATATTGATGTACTATGTGAAGAAATTAGATCGACTCCCTGTGCATATGAACAACAGCGACACACCCAAAAAGTCAATTGATGTAATTAATATTCAGGCAGTTCTTTCATGAATTCCAATCCAGAAGGAGATAACAAACTACCCAAAATCCCATTTGGCGAATTGGAATATTTATACACTGACAGAGATGAACAAACAAAATCTGAGGAATTTGGGGTGAAAAGAGGCATATCAGCAAAACCCATAATAGAATGACTATGTTGAACATAAGGCTCTTCCTTTACACAATTTTCAACATCCCTAAGAGCTGAGCTTGTTTCATCACCACCCCAAGAACCACGCTTCCATTTCTGTTCCTTCTCCTGTTGCTTGATACTGCTATTGGACCCATCAGACAAAGATGACCCAAAATTCTCAGAGGCCTCAAGCTGTGGCTGATGCTGAACCGGTAAAGCAGTGGCATGAAACACTTCTTCCTTGGAGTGTGTCATGCCGGTTAGTCTTTGAACCAAGGCCATGAAATCTCGGGGCTTGGTGTGAATAACCTTTGGTGAATGTGTGTAGATGATGATGGGTTCCTTTTGCATTTTGTGTGGCTTGGTCAATGCGTTAACAATAGACGAAGAAGGCTTTCGAATCAAATGAGAGTCTTTGTTGATCATCAATGGGGAAGGACGTGGACCATTGATCTCAATCTTCTTTGAATGCTCTTGAAAAGCATGGAACTTTGAAGCAGGTCTCATATCAGAACTCAGAAGTTTCAACTGAATACACCAATGTTAAGGAAATGAAACTGTTTGATGAAATTGAAAAGAGAGAACGGTGAATAAGGAGAAACAGATAGGTGGATATATATTGACAAATGTTTTAGCCAACGATTCTGACCGTTGACTTTGCTTTTGTTCAGATACAGATATTTCGGCTAAGAGAGAAGAGTGTGTGAACACAGAAGATAAAATGTGGGAATTTCTTATTGTTTATTTTGTTTGCAAAGTCATGGAGTGGAAGGCTACTAGTACGTTCCGAGTTCAGAAATTAATTTCTGAACAAAATGAAATTATATTTACACCAAACACACTATTTACGTAATTAATATTTTTATACATGTTATCGGAGAATACTTAATCACATCGTAATTAGTTGTTGTGAGTTTATACTCTTCACAGTTCACACATATAATTTGCATTAAGTTTTTTTTTTTTTTCTTTCACTACAAATTTTACCAAAATAAGAGAAGTTGAGTGTGATAACAAGTGAGCAATATTCTCAAACAAAATATTACAATTCAATCCTTTGAAAATATAATTCTTTTTGTTCTTCAGCACTCTCCCTTCAAACACTGAAATTTTTTATGGCTTCCTCTTCAGCCCGTGGAAGCTGATTATTATTAATTGTTATGTTATGTTAATCGAAGTTGTATGCTTTGTTTCTAATTGTTTGAACCTATGCCCCATGTGATAGCCTCCTTTGCAGGCCAGCAGCATGCAGACGTTTGTACTTTTACCTTCTTAATTTATTATTGTTATTATTATTATTATCTTGACCATTTCATTGTAACTCCATCTTTTCACTTCTAACATTTTGGACCTGTAGAATACGGTATATAAA